>NJDD01005357.1:9279-20581 GCA_002245505.1 Calephelis nemesis
AATTCAACGTTCAACGGTTGTGAAGATACTTTTCTTGTAGTATTTTTTTATGATATTGAAAGGTAAACAAGCAGGATTTTCTGATGGAAAGAAATTCACGCCGCCTAGAGACATCAAAGTTGGTAATGGTGCATTGTCAACCTGAGGCCGGGATATTATGCCTCGAGCAAAAGTAAGTTTACCGGCTACTTTACCCTGCAAATCGGAATACGTCATGACGTTGTGGCGGCAGGAATAGCTAAGGCGGTGGTACCAATCCGGGTGAGTCGCTGCAAAAGTGTACCACCTAGTCGGATGTCACGGTGTTAGTGACTATAAGCTTATGCCCGCCTTTTACGAGCTGCCTGGCATGGAAGGCGGATGGTCTATTCTACAAAGGAGCCCGGGCCAACACTGGAATTCAAGTGACATCATAAAAATAATCTTTAATTAAAACAAAATATTTATGATATGTAAGATATTTGGTAGACTTGTACATGTCGACTAAGGAAACCGCCGTGTGATGACC
Source organism: Calephelis nemesis (assembly GCA_002245505.1). Classification (NCBI taxonomy): domain Eukaryota; kingdom Metazoa; phylum Arthropoda; class Insecta; order Lepidoptera; family Riodinidae; genus Calephelis; species Calephelis nemesis. The sequence continues at coordinate 9,788 of NJDD01005357.1, forward strand.
GACGACGTTGACGCACCAGTAACATCTATGATAGGTCTATTTTATCGCGACGAAATGAATGAAAATTGTCTTTATTTGGAATGTCTGTGTTAAATTTATAATTTATTGTTTATTACATGTAATAAGTTGTAACAAATTTATAAATCATAATATGATGTACAAATGTTTTATTATTAACATTTATACCAATGAATTATTTATTTGTTACATATCTTATCATAATATTTAAACAAATTACTTATATACGAGTATTTATATTAAAAGCTTCATTACAAGCGTTTATGTAACAGTTATATAAAAACAAAAAAAAAATATTTTCAAATCTTGATATTGTCATTTTAAAGACGTCTGTCCGGCTACAATTAGATACGATTAGAAATTCACTACTTTTTATATAGAAAAATATATACACATTAATGAAGAAAAAATAGAAAATGTATATTTACAATGTTCTAATAAAAATAACGTTGGCCGGGATTGGATATGCGTCCGGTTGGCGATAGACTTGCCACCTATCATATTGTGAGAGTTAGTGTTATTGGCTAGTCATGGGTGCCCTGGTTGTACCTGTGCCTACCTCGGTGATACGGGCGTGGAGATACTCTATTTTATAGCTGTCTGTGATTCAACACCGGGAATTCAAGTAATCCTATCTACTAAATATCCTATCTAGTAAATATCCTACAAAACATAAATGAGACTGAATGAATTTGAATTACTCGTTTTTTTTTTCATCTTCTACGTTAGCTTTTAATTTATTTTTTCCTCCCATTTTAAACCTTTTATTTAAATTAGATAAAAATAAGTCTTCTTCGGAAAATGAATTACTTTTCACCTAAACTTTGACACGATTAAGTTATTAGTGCCGGACAATAGACAGACAGACAGACTAACTTTCTAATAATGCGCAAAAATTGTTCTGCTGCTTTTTTTAATAGTCCAGACCTGATTTTTAATAAGAAATTTCCAGAGTCCACTCTTCTACAGTTTCATATTTCGTGCTCGTTTTAATATAAACATTTTATAGAAGAGTAATGACAAAAAAATGTACCGGAACCTACGGCGACAAGAGAAAGCCCTAAATAAAATTAAAATAAAGCAAACCTTTTCAATTTTTCTTCCAAATAGAAAGTATATTCTAAAAACAGCCAAAAGTAGAAACTCGCGACCTCCATTCGTCAGATTCCTAATGTCGTTTCCTCCGTCTACTGTCGTAGTGCTTTTGCACAAATTGGGTGAAAGGTAATCGACCTCGACGAATCATTTCACCGGCCGTTGACTCTCAGTGCGAATACAGTGCTATCATTACTGGCCGAATTTATAACAGACAGCCGTTCGGAATTTGAATGTGACGTTTAAAATTCTAATGACGTGCAAGATTTTTTTATGGAAATCGGATGCTCGTATCGATAAAATAAACAGGGTAGACTATAAAAATAGAAAAATACAAGTTACACAAGAAGGCTGGCAACCACATGAAGGTCCTTTTGGTTGAATCATGTACAACGGACGCAGAGACTCTTCACTACAAATAAGTGTGTAACATGGCCAGTAGTTTATAGCTGCCCTTTGCTATATTGACCAGATTATTTTATTTCTGACTCTATGAGACATTGATTTAATTTTTTTAACTATTACTTTTATATTAACTATAATGTTTTTTAATATTTCCAATTTTTTTTTTATTTTTAGGTTTTTTTGACCTGATTGACTAAACTGGTTTATTCTAAAATAAAAGCCAAAACTGAAATCAGATTTTTTTTTAAAGAATAGGTAAAAAAATTCTTATCTTTAAAAAATAACCATTTACAATAAAAACATTCGTTTATATATACTCGTACGTAGTATCACTAACGAGTTTATGATTTAGACAATGTAAATGTCATGTTCTTGTCGTATTTGTTTAATACTAGCCGACCAGCCGAACTTAGTATTGCTTGAAATTAACAGCTACTTAAAGTTTGTGTGGATTAAAGCATTGTTTTCCCATTTTGCCTGCTATTTTCAGCACAAAAAAAGATTAAACAAAACTGGGCCATCCATTCAGGCTTGGTGCAATGACCACTCAAAATTTCAATTTATTAATATACATATAGATTTTAAACAAAAGGAAAAAAATGTTTTAAAAATGAAAACAGATTATTAACAATAATATATTTTTAAATATGTATGTACAAAAAATAAAGTTATCCGAAATGGGATGAGTGTCCGGTTGGCAAGACTTTTACGGCCGCAGTCAGAGAAGTTAATAAATCTTTAATATATCTTTATGGCAAATTGGTATTGAAAATGTCGATTTGGTGACTGATTAAAAGACATTTGTACAAAATGTGATTAAGCGTTAAATGTCGTCTCTGAATGTGACCGTAATTTGTACCTTCGGCTAGTCGTAGTTGCCTTGATTGTATCTCTGCCAAACTCTTTGTGGAGGTAAGCGTATAGTCATATCCTTCACCACTACAGTCGTCAAATACTTAGTTAGTATAACATAAATTTTGCAATGAGTGTAAATAGTAAGTGTGAAAAAGTAAAATAAGGTTTCAGTTTGCTTATCTGTTAACCTGGATTTCACGCTTGGTTTAAAGTAAAATCTGTTTTTTAGTCCACTGAGTGACAGAAACTTTCCTTATTCTAAAATGGACATGAGTAAGTGAATAGAAAGCAACATTCTCTTCATAAGCGATCAAGTCCCTGTGTTTGTTAGAGCCTGGTTTGGCCCTCTTAAAAGAAATGTGGCTTTAGTATATGTAGGCCCTTAAACATCCACTTCTGCCTTCTTCACATAGTGTTATTTTTTTCATAACTAACAAATAGCCAGATTAATTTTTGGGCAGACCATTAATTTGAATCCGTTGGGGTAAAAGATCCAATGACAATTCAAGTGACAATTGGCCTACCTAGGAAGTACGCACTTATAAATAATAATAAAAAAATAATCTGAAATCGGTTCACTAGTGGAGAAATCAAGAAACATGCCTACATAAAAAATGTAAGCGTCGATCATATTCTATCCTGCTTGTTTTTTTTTTCAAGTTAGTTAAAAATGTTAGAGTAGGTAGTTTCAGAATTTATCGATAGCACTTTCGATATAACTAACAACACTTACGTAGCCTAAGCAGACCTGGACGTTGAGAGACGCATTTTCTTGCGTTTACCGTATCCTCAAAACTGGCATTGATATGTTCCTGTTTAGTTTTAGTTGTTTGTGTTAGATTAGCTCAGCCATTTACTTTCCTCATTAAAATACGGACATTCGTCTGGTAGTACGATTCAGCGAACTCTATGCGCACTTTCTTGCACATTGCACAACGTCTGATATCACTTTGTTTACGTCTGTTACGCCTTTCTGACTCACGCGGATTATTCAGTTTTTCGTAACTTCGTGCACTCTAGTGACGGTTCTGGAGTTTCGTGAATATTTTTTAAATTTCCATAGAAATAGGAAGTAGGTCGCGGTCTTATTGCATTTATATGTCCAATGATCGTCATAACCGTCTTATTCTAACGTCACCCTATTTCTTACTGTAGTAGTAGAAATCTGGTGTCGTTTTCTGAGTTTAACTTCTTCACTCGTCACGGACTTTAGCATCGCACTAGTGAGTCCATTCAAACATATTTTGTTCCGCTTCATGTAGCAAATGTATCTTGACTTGGTCTTTTTTCCCCCTTTTTTACCAAGCAAAACTCTTTAATTGTGAAACTTTGAAAATTTTCAGTATTTGCGTATACATTTTTTTTGACAGAAACTTTGGAACTGTTAAGATGTTGGGACTTTTTCAGATTCATAAATATGAAAATATAATGAAGATTACACTTTTAGGGTGTTAACAGGTGTGGATAGGTTCTGAAGTGCGTATGTTTACAGATATACACATTCATGACTTTGAAGAGGTGTGTGTGTGTGTGACTACCGAACCACTCACGAGAGAGCGCCAACAGCAACCTGAAAGTTATAGGTAATAGATGGGATTCGCCCCTCGGTAAACGCTGGTGGACAGTGCACCGCAATGTTCAACGGGGATATTTTAAAATTAAAGCAACACAGAAACTATTATTTTAGTGAAATTTTTAGAATTGTGTATAAATTTATTGCGATTTGGAATGAAATAAAATTGTGTAATTATTGTTTTCAATTATTGTGTGACTTTTGTATTTAAAAAATTTTGTTTTAAATTGTATTCTTATTTTGATTATTTTTGTTCCAATATTAAGTTTTAATTGTATATATTTCATTTCGTTATTCATATTTTATAATTGAATTACATTATTGCTTAGAATTGTAACATTTTAAATGTAAGCTTGGATTTAAATGTAGAAGTGGATTGATGTAATAATTTGATATATATATTCATTATTATTATTGAAAGTAAAAGAAAAATCGGTTCGGAAGCTTCCCCATTACTTGTCGCTATTTTGAATGGCTTCTGTTTACCCATGTTACAAATACAGTAAATAATAATCAAAAATTATGTTCGCCTTCTGACATGTGTTGGCGTTTTTGCCAGGGTTTAAGCTTTGAGTATTATACCATTAACACTAAGAGGGGTCTGAGTCAAAATATAGCTGTCGACATTTTGTGTCTGAGTGCTTATTCAATTTATAACTACATTCACATGAGGATAACTATGTATTCATATTTAGGTTAATTAGCTCTGATATCAGAAGAAAATAATTTGCTTATTTTAAGGTGAGAGCGATTCTTGTAATTTGTATTGGAATATATATTTATTAGTTTTAATTTATGTTTATGCGTTGCAATATTTTTCTACTATAAATCTGTGTACAGAATATCGCACTTTCCTGATGATGGCAGCGTCATGTTCTGGTCCGGAGGGAGGCTCAATGTGTTCATAATGAGTTCATATAAAATATTTATTAAAATCAGTTCAGCAGTCTATCCATGAAAGTGTAACAGACAATAACTTACGTATTCATAATGTAAGCAGGTTCAAATCCCACTTATATAAAGAAAGAAAATGTTTGTTAACAGACACCGCTACACATACAATAAAAAAGTCATACTTGAATAAAAAAGTATACTTAAAAATGACATATTAGAAAAATGTCAAAAATCAAGTGATATAAAAATATGAGTGACGTATTTCGTTAAAGCAATTTAGCTTCGGTACTGACTTTTTCACCTCCAAATAATAGAATTAGTAGAGTATGTCCACATAATCACGTCCGCTGTATGAATCATGGGTCTACGCAATTCGTAACATCTTAAATGAAATCGTGATTTGTTTTTTTTCTTCACAAGCCAATGTATTTCCAATCGTAGCACTCATTAGAGGTCGTTTAACTTTATTCGCCAACTTTGTTACAACGAAAACTATAGTAACCTCTTTGGTGTTCATACATGTCGCCTCGGGCTATGACAGCACTATATATTTTATTTTACTACAGTCAAATGTTATTAAAGTAGATAAAACAGCTTCATTTGTGTAATTAGAAAAACAAAATGTAAAATAACGTTAAAAACAGTAATGTCATAGATAAAATAGAAGGCTGAATGTTACATTTTATTATCTATGCAAGAGCGCGGTCTCTATGGATAATTCCCGCCTTTTCTATTAATTGTAAAAAAGAGTAATAAAGATTTTACTTGGAAAATTGATATACGTAATACTTGACTACATAATATATTTCTGTACAATATATTAATATATTAGTAATTATAAAAGCTTAAATAAAAGTAATTTATATACATGTCATTCTTATTGTCACGACTTATTTTTAACACCCAAAACCACTCGTGAATCCAAATCACTTGAGGGTGGTGTCAGAAGTCCTGTAACCGATGTGTCCGTAGCAAATAATTTGATTTCTGCAAATACAACAACCGACTTCGTCTAAATATACATAGAAAGACTTTTCTTTTTCAATAGGATTACATCATCAGATTCTGTGTTGGTGATAATGCAATCGCTTGTGAGTACGGCTCTTTCAAATGAAAAATACGATTAACATAAGACTGGGAATCGACTGACATACATAAAAAATAAAGATGCAGAAAACATTTTTAAGATGGTTATATAGTAACTTAGTAAGGAATTTGGCGTGCATATACCATATATCTATGTGTTTTTAGCACACTCAATAAAACAAAATCAGAAAACATTAATATAGCACTAAAGAAGAGCTTATTTCTTGTAACATATTGTACCTTTAAACTGACATACGATAGAGTAAAATACAAATCCAATAAACACATTTTATGTCAATTGTTTCTAAGACGAGACAGTATGGCTTACACTGTCAAAATGTAGAGCGGATAGAGTTAGAAGCTTGACTCTAAAGCCATGCTTCTAACTCTATACGCTCTAAATCTACAAACCTTAATTTCGTAAACTTTACAACTTAGTTAAAATATACATCTTCGCTATTTCAAGATTGTCACATTGGGTGTTTCGGAAAATATAGATTAACTAGCTGCGCCCCGCGGTTTCACCCGCGTAAGTCCCAATCCCGCGGGAACTCCGGGATAAAAAGTAGCCTATATGTTATTCTGGGTCTTCAGCTACCTACATATCAAATTTCATCGTAATCGGCTTTGTAGTTTTTGCGTGAAAGAGTAACAAACATCCATACATCCATACATACAAACTTTCGCATTTATAATATTTATAGGATTGTTTGCTTTTTTGTTATAGAATAGTGGCAGTAGTATTGAAACGACCAAGCCAAATAATATTTTGGCTAATATGGTATGAATTTTGTAATGTACAGTTAGAATGTGAAGAGTTAAAAGCTTGGCTTAACATGTCGTTCAAAAAATTTTTTTAATATGACTCAAAAAGTAAGTGTATCTTCACGAACATATCCCACCTATAGGCACCCATGGCTAGCCGAAGACACTAAGTCCCACAATGCGATAGGTGGCAAGTCTATCGACACCCGGACAGATATCCAATCCCGAGCCGTTGCTTTTAATAGAAAATAAAAAAATACACACTTTCAATTTTTTTTCTTACCCGACCTGGAGTGCGAAACCGGGACCTTAAGAAGTCAGATCCGACGCCAGAATTCTAAGCCACAGAGGCGATATCTATATGTTTATTTCATTTGAAGTTTTGCCTTTTTTCGTGTGCGTTTGAACTTCGTATAAATTTCGCCTATTTCGCTGGTAGTACTAAAATCGATACCGGTGTAACTGGATAATGACAGATAATTTGTATGAGATGTATTCTTTGATGTTTTTTATGTATTCTTTTATAATTTATTGTACGTAGGTTTTTTTTAGTCAGGTATGTTTTAATTTTACATTTTCTTTAAATAGGTTTAATAATTTCGACATGTAAGCATTTAACTACATACTTACTATTACGTGTGGGTATGAATATTTCATATTAATTATTTAGATTTTAGAGTATAAAATTTTACTTTTTTTATTTTTAAAGTTTTGTTAATTAATCTTGTAATCATATAACACACTGAAAGTATTTGTTGATATGAATTATGACTAAGTTGTAAGTTTATGACGTCGATAATAGTGTATTATGTACCTACATCGAATAAACCGATTTGATTTGATTTGATTTGATTTAACACGGTGGACAGTAAATTAGAATGCACAAAAAGCAAACACAAATAATTCAGTTTACGTACTTACCTTATTTTTCTATTAAAAATCTTTTCTCCGCCACAGTCACTACCAGCTGATATACAAACCATTTAACCACGTCCAAAAAGTCGCACACTACGTCAGAGGTCATTTAACTCTATCAGCTTTTCTTTTATCAATCCGAAAGCTGCTCGAGACTCATGTCGTAAAATTTTATTTCTTCTTTAATTCTGTGTATTAATATTATAAATGCGAAAGTGAAGATGTCAAGATTTTTTAATGTTTGTTTTTTTTGTTAATGTATGTATGTTTTTTTAAATCCTAGCATAAATTAAAATACGTTATTGGAGAGCACTGACGTTGTGGTATCAAGCAATATAAGAATATGGTGCCGATGCGGGTGAGAGGTTGCAGAACTCTACCACCTCGTCTGTAGGACAGCAGTAATAGATAATTTATATATCTAGAGTATTTTACTAATCGTGGGGCAGTCATTTCAAATAACACTGAGAATGAGAAAAATTAAGAATTTTCAAAAATCAAAAACTAATAAACCTCTCCCCACGCTCGAAGCGCGGTGAGACTGCAGATTCTCTCATCTCTCTCTCTCTCTCTCTCTCTCTAAGTCATTTCCTCGCGAGTTGCTAACTTTGTTTAGTGTTTTATGACACTCGTAGATTAAGCTAGAGATAAATATCTTTCTTTGTGAAGCTACTGCCCTGCTATCTGTAAGTATCATTATCTACCGATTAGGGATAGCTTGTGTAGCTGATGTGCTATGCAAATGTTCAGCTTGAAAACACCTTAAGGACATGATAGCTTCTATATATATAGGTCTACTGAGATTTTAAAGCCGTCAATCAAGATTCTACCCATTACCCTTCTTAACAAGTAGTATTTTATATTTTTTTATCAAATTGTAGTGGTGGAATACTAAGGTATGAAAATTGTTAACGACAAAAACAGAAATAAATCACAGATATCATATAATGTGCTCTTACATTATTTTGTTCGCAGTGTACACAGCAGAGAATGACAACGAATTCCCTGGTTGTCGTTCGCGTGTCGGTCAGTACCCGGCATGAGACAAGTTCTAAGTGAAACAAGTTAACACAAAAATAACAGTTTCAAATTCAATGGACAAGCTTATTTTAATCATTTTGTTCAAAAAATATTTCAGTTTGTTATGCTTGCCGCAAACTTTGTCTCTCGCTCTGCCAATTCAGCTACTTAGAATCCAATTTTAAATTCCTCCCCTGTCTGTTGTATCAACGAACTATCGTCCAACATCTACCATTACATGTATCACTATTGAATGCGTTTTTTTTTCTTAAAAATGTTATTGTAATTAAAATTAAATAAAATAATTGTGTAACAAAACACATACCTGCTAGGCATACTACACATACACACATACTATTAGGTACGGACCTGTATTCTCTGTTGGTATCCTTCCTTTTTTCCTGTTGGTAATCCTTTTATATACTCCAAGTATCGTGTATATCCTTATAACGTCGTTACTGAGTTCGGTTTGAAAGGTATTCGGTAAACTCACATACGCGAAAGAAACCCACGAGTTGGCAACGCACCATTAACGTATTGAGTGTTGTGTATTTCAATATATTCGTCGCAAGTAAAACACCGCCGAGAAATTCGGCTTGCAGTTTCAGGTCGATGACCTTAGCTATTGCATGCACTGAGTTTTGGCTAGTCTCATATTATACGTGATGGAATTATTTAATTACCTCTCGCTTACACATCTCAATATGTGTGTTTGTTAGACAAGGACGGCGTCGGGACACCGAGATGACAAATGATTTTGATAAGGAAGTTCGTTCACTTCTTCAAAACGCTTCTTCTTCCATAGCAACAATCCTGACACAAATGGGGAGGTTATGTTTTATGTGCTTCTGTATTTTTTTACCACTTCTGAAATTCCATATTTTCTGAAATTCTGTTTTTATGTCTAGGTCATTGCCCTTTATAAGATGCAAATTGTAAAATAATTGTACAAATCGATCCATTGGCCACTAGTTTCAGATATTATCATTTGGACAAACAAACAAATCTTAACTTTTGTAGCACACTTGCCAGGCGGCTCGTTGTTAAGTCAAGTAAAATATTAACATCAATCGTATTACAATTAGTGCAGTTAACCCACCCACCAGAATCGCTACTGTCGGCTTACCTGTTCCAGCTGTCACAGTGATGTGTTCTGGTTAGGAGGACAAGGTAGTCGGTAAATATACCAGAACTTTTTTTCAATTTTCAGCCTCAGATTAGCAAACCACTATTGAAACTTGATAGAATAAGCATCCGATATTTCTTAAAATCAGGAAATCTTATGCTTATCTAATCAGTAAAAATATGTTTTCCTTTGACGATAGCAAAATGTTCAGCAATCTCCCAGTTACCTACCGCCTTACCTATGCCTGCCTCCATAATGACATTGTTAGGTTACGATGCGAAGAGCAGGGTAAGCGACAGACGGACATTGGACCTAGCAACCCAACAACATTGACACGAATCACCTATACTGCTTTTAAGCCAGCTTGTCCCTTACCATCAGGTAAGCCGTAAGCTTGTTAGTTATTTTACATACATATACATACATATCTTCACGCCAAGTCCCTTACGGGGTAGGCAGAGAGTATCGAGTGCCAGACCTCACGATCCTGACAAACCTGTCTTGCTTCCTTCACATTCATTCATTAGTTGTTTTATCAAACAAAAAAATCTATCAACTATGTTACATGTACCTACACTACAAGTAAATAAGAAACATATCAGTAAGAAGACGTCACGTATCTTATGCATAAGCCTGAAAGAATTCAGTGAACTCAAACCTAATCGAGGGTTAACAGTTCATTTGAACTATTCAAATTAAATCTCGAGAGGTGCAGAAATGAACGGACTAATCAATCTGCAGACGGATGAACGGCCTTAACTTGAATGAATAATAAATATTTTGTTTATATTCACGCGCGGCTGCAGGCAAGGGTTACACACTCGTAAATATGTTATGCACTTAGCCTTTTATGTGTTAATGGCAGAGGCAACATTTTGTATCCGTACCTATTTCTGGTATAACAGTTTCAGTGTTCGTGAATCTCAGGTTTTGGTTTGAAGGTTCCAGTAGTTTGACAGTCTCGTCGGGCTAAGGGTTGGCGTACTCGGGTTTAGCTCCTGACGAGGAAAGGTATTTGTGTGATGAACTCAGATGTCTAGTA
>NJDD01005357.1:32206-44252 GCA_002245505.1 Calephelis nemesis
TAATTACTATTAGCTGTTAGTTAAGTTAAGGGGTTCGCTGTCACCTGGAAATTTTATTTTAACAGGGGTTCGTCGACCCGTAAGTTTGACTAACCCTGCTGTGTAGTAAGACAGGCATTTAATTGTCTTATTATGTGGTTGGATTAATATGTTTATTTTTTTAAGAGATATTTATAAGGGTCTAGGCGCGAATGCGTCCAGCATTCGTCAATTCGTTCAAAATTTATTATGTAACAGACATAAACAGACATATACGCACAGACTCGTTAAATTTATACTATATGCTATTAAAACCGGATGTATGCAAGATATCATTACCGCTACTAATATTACAAAGAGGTAAAGTTTCTTTCTTTGTTTGTTTGTGGGGGATAATGTTCGGACACACTAATGCGATAATATTTTTCTTTTCATTAATAGAAAATTAGGTTCTGCGGGTGTGGCATAGGATACATTTAATAACGGTTCAACAAAACAATCAATGAAAATAATAGGATATGTAAAATCAGAGAAGCGGGCGCGATTGATGCTTTTGCAAAACGAAGTGGTCGCGGATCGGCAGCGAAAGATTCCCGGGAAAATAAAAGAACCTTTACTAGTGTACTTCACAACTTATAGGATTGGGAGACAAACAAGCAAGTAAAATATCCAGGTGGTAAAAATACTAGATGTTAATGGATACCGAAGGAGTTATGGTCCGTGACCACCTGAGGCCGGGCTGTTGCGTAAGTTTACCATCAAAATCACTGTCTACCACCAGGGGCTCACAGGGCTCCAGAACAAACATAGCACGACGTTATGGCAGCTGGAATTTGTAAAACGGTGGTAACAAATCGGGCGAGTAGTAACAAAATTCTTCAACCAACTAGGTAAGACAGGTATAATAATCTAATATATAAAATTCTCGTGTCACGGTGTGCGTAATTGAACTCCTTCGAAACGGCTTGACTGATACTCATGAAATTTGGTGAGCATATTGAATAGGTCTGAGAATCGGCTAACATCTATTTTTCATACCCCGAAATGATGAGGGTCACTCACCCCAAATTATTTTTCCCAAAATCATATTAAAAAAAGCAGAACAACGTCTGCTGGGTCAGCTAGTATATTTATATAATATTAAAAATGAAATCGAAATATGAATATGTCGAAAAACGACAACTTTCGACCAATAAATCGCGGGTTCGTCCGAAGCTCTCTATTTTCTTCACCATGAAAAATAGTTGACACACATTTGGTTCAACGACATTACATTTCTAATTTAGAGCTCGGTTAACCGGCGAAACAAGAAGGCAGACTTTTATGTACGTTTTTTTTTCAGTTAAGTGCATCTCCACTTTGGTCGGTTTATTTGCGAAAAGTGGATGTTGCCTAGAGTTCACGACCACTTTCTTTTCGGACGTGTTCACAGAGAAACTGATTGTGTGTATTGACCTAACAAACATACACATCATGAGGTGGAGTGGAAAGCAATATCAGTTAACATGTACCTACCTCATACCATTTGCTAAGTAATAGTAATAACATTAAACTTGAAGTGGTACCTTACATACACACAGCACGCTAAGTCATGGCGAGATGGCCAAGAATAGGCAGCAAGTCTTGAGAGATAAATGTCGTGATTTCTGCAGACCTGCCTAGCTTAATCCCTGAATGTGGAGGATTCTAGGCAACTTGACAACGGACATCCCCTTAGGCCTTTTTTTCTCTGGACAAATTACGCTTTGATCGCAGAATAGCAAATTATATCATATTACAATATATAATGGATGTTAGTCATATACATATTACAGTCTTATACATATTCAAGTACAGGAGGAAATTTAAGAACAATCAATCAGTTATATTAATCACACAAATATTTGCTCATGTTGGGAACCAACCATAATAAGCGAAATAAATAAATTTGAAAAAATATGCTTTAAACATTTCCTGCTGGAAGGCAAAATAATATTTGCCTCTATGGCAAAATAATATTTAAAAAGTAAAAATACCAATGTATTTTGTTCATTTATGATTACCAAAAGCTCGTGTTGAGGCCCCTATTTCAGGGTCAATAATTTTAGCTGGTGTTATATTAAAATTCAGGGATTTTTAACTCCGAAATTACTACTTACTTACATTTAGACTCCAGTAAAGGTTTACAATTAATAATTTAAAAGCAATAATACTGCAAACTTCCGACTCCAGTTATTTCATTACCTACTTCGCCATTTGATAATTATTTTTAGGAAGATAGCTGATAGCTCTAAGGTGGGTCCATGTTCATTTTGACATGACCTAGCTCAGCAGTTTATGAGTTTATACCTATTAATACATAAATTTTCGTCTATGTGTTACATATATTCGGTTCAGACAACCATGTATCCGACAACGTAGGAATCGATCGGTAGAGTAATCGAGTAACAAACATACAACAAAATACCAAGAAATGCAGTGAAATTAAGAAACTCCTCTTTTTAAAGTCAGTTAAAATAATTGTCATTGCTGTATCCTGGGTATGTTTCGTGCGTTAATCTTAAAAAAAACTTTTTATTCAGTCACAACATTACGTATGACTAAAATTAGTAGAATAATACTTCTAAGACTACCTAGACCTCTCTGAATTCATCTCATTTTTTTAATGTTTTCTTATCAATTTTTCTATTGAATTTTCTATTACTGAAACCAGATGTGTTTATATCTAGTCACCTCAATCACCAGCTGAATATCAAAATGGTTACGCGAAGTATTTAACCAAATACCTATATGTCGATAATATCTCAAGATTATGATGGAATAAAAAATGGACATAAACAGCCTAAAAGTATTTCTTCACATAATATTATTCATATTTTTGACCTCAAATACATTCTAAATTTGAATTTTTGAATATTTGAATCAAAATTTCGAAACAGTATTCAAATCAGGCTGGCTTTTTAGCACAAGCTTGAATATACTTCGAGTACTTAGGTAGGTTATAGGTATTTGGGACGAAGACATTATATTGAACTCAGTTTTTCAAAAATTTAACTATTCCTGAAAATAAGTGTTATTTTTTTAAGTGTACTAATAGTCTCTTTTTTTTCATTCACAGGAGATTAGTAATCATTTATCAATACAATATTTTCAAAATAAATTTGCAACAAACAAATGTTTTTCAGCCCTGCCTACAAAGCTGTAACTAATCATTGTACACATTTTTTCACGTTTTATACTCTAGGTATTATCAATTGAGCATCTAAACTTTACCTAAGAAAACATTAAAATTCACAGAAACGTAGAAAGTTGGCCCTTACGTACTTTCTAGTCGTTAAAAAACCATAGAAATTGCATTTTAACGCAATAAATATTGGACTTTTTATGCACAAAATGTGCATGCAATTCACAAAAAACTCGTATAAAATAGCAATGTTCAAATTTACAATAGGGCCCGTTTTTTAAAATGGCAGACAATAGCTTAACTTCGGTACCTTAGAATAATGCGAACTTTGTAGATTAGCGAAATTATCCCATTTGTTTTTTTTATAATCACAGAAGGTTTACAGCGCAAGTTTAAACAGCTTTAACTACAAAGTGCCGATTTATTGCTTGTTTTAGGGTTTTACAAGCTTAAAAGATAATGTTTTTTTATTTGCCACATTATTGTGTTCTAACGTAAAAGAAATAGTTTTGACAGCCTCATTATTAACAAACTTGACGATAAAGCTGCGGGGGCTCGGATTTGAATACAGACTAATGTAATATTACTGGCTAGTCAAAAAAAAACCAAGCCATGGTTAGTAACACAGCCAAACAATCCTCTTTAAAGTTTCGAATAGAGATTTCAAAAACCAAAACGTACAACTTTACAAGTATATTATTTCTAGCTACTTCAAAATTTATTACATTTACTTTTATTTTCATAAATAAACAATATGTGAGTTGTCTGTGCGGTAAACCCTTAAAGGGATTAAGTTTCTATTATCATATTCATTTGTAAAGCGCAGCTCATACTTTTCAAGACATTAACCATATTAATTCTCTACCTAGAATTAAAAGACAAAAGACTTTCGTTTGAAATGCCAAGAATTATTGATTGGTATATTCAAGCTACTGGAAGTTTCTTCCTAAATGGTAAATCAGTCAAAATATTTGTTGTGTTGGCGGTGGAGCCCTTACGGGATTACAGAAGATCTATTTAGAAATACATGAGAAGTCATTTCATTAAAACCTTTTGAAATAATTGCATTATTTGCTTTGAAATATTGTTTTAATTTGTAAACAATAAAATTTGGATAACAAAGGATAATATGAAAGTGTCACTCTTTAAAATTGATGAGCCATGACGTTTTCCGTTTTATTTTGTCGGTATTCGTTTATGAGGATAATAAGTTTATAATCTATGTAAGGTGCCTACCGCCACCCATTCCATTTTGGGTGTGCTGCTTTTATGTCAGTGCTCATCATAATCGCTACTAAATACTTACGATTGTGTCGTGGTGGTGGTGGTGCGTGGTGCCGCGGTGCCGCCTCGTAAATACTCACCCTTGTAGCTGTCCAACTCTAACAAAAGTGAATACTACAAAATACTTAGGTGTGATTGTTGACCAAAATCTTACATGGTACCCTCAGTTGGAGATGGTTTCCAATAGAGCCCGAAAGCTCATATGGATTTTTAATTACTTAAGAGACATAGCTGATAAGCAATTACTTACTTATATATACACTACTCTTGTACAGTCAATTTTACTATATTGTATACCGGTCTGGGGGGGGGACTTTTAAAACAAAATTTATAACCATAGAACGCACTCAAAGACATATAATAAAGATCATGCTTCATAAAAATAAATACTTTGGTACAAGTGATCTATATAATTTAGCAAAAGTATTAACGGTAAGGAAAATCTATATATTAGCATGCGTACTTAGAAAACATAAAAATATCGACACTGTAAATAGTTCCAACAATAGGAAACGTACACAACGCTCTATACTTAAAGGCTGCCCTACTAAAACAACTTACTTACTTACTACAACAACTTCTTTTTAACTAAAGTAGGATTTAATTTATAAATCAATATAACTTAAATAGTTTTAGCCACAGTCAAGAGGGGACTCTTCTAACACAGGTTTTTTAAACTTACCAGAAGAGTTTCCGACAACTGTAATGATGTTAAATGTAATATTTGTAAATAAAGATTTTGATTTTGATTTTTTGATATGAATAATGTTACGGTACGACTAGCAGTAGAGTCTAGCCTTAGTTTGGCAAAACCTCTTAGGTGTATATCGAGGACGTATTTCAGATACATAAACCTTCTAGACGTATATATGTAGATGTATATAATTTATATACATAATATATATAAATAAAATAGAAGTACATGTCTGACGAATCAAAATAACTTTTATCTAGAGCATTATTCAAGAATGATACAAAAACACATCTATTATAATCTATAAGTGCTTTTTTTATGATATTGGAAGGCAAACAAGCAGACGGATTTCCTGATGGTAAGAAATTCACGCCGCCTAGAGACACCAAAGGTGGTAATGTTGCGCTGCCAACCTGGGGTCGGGATGTTAGGCCTCGAGCAAAAGTAAGTTAACCGGCTACCTTACCCTCCGAACCGGAACACGTCATGACGTTATGGCGGCAGGAATAGGTAAGGCGGTGGTACCAATCCGGGCGAGTCGCTGCTAAACTCTACCACCTAGTCAGAATTCACGGTGTTAGTGACGGTGAGCCTTTGCTCGCCTTTTACGGGCTGCGTGGCAAGGAAGGCAGATGGTCTATTCTACAAAGGAGTCCGGACCAACACGGGGAAAAAATAATTTTAATAATACTATTAGATAGACTAGGTAATAAGAGAGCATATACTTGTTACCGAAAAACCCGCAACTTAACTCTCATATGACCAAAGAGGGACATGGATATCTTTGTTCAAATTTGACAAGCAAAGTAAGTAAATCAGTATGACTTACTGATGACAAAAAAAAAACCCAAACGCGGCTCATAGATCTCAAAAGTGGTAATGATGCGTTTTGCATCCCAAGGCTGTTATGGTTTTGTTTAAGTAAGTATAAAGTATACCCCACCCTATAAAACGTAATACAATAATGTCGAGCACAGACGTCATAGCTGCAATAGAATTTATTTGATAAATGTTAATGTAGAGTTCATATTGTAATCTAATCTTAACAAAATTGGAACGTGTTAAAATAATATTTTTATGTGACACGTACAAAAAATATCCAAAGTAATAAGTATTATGCAGCGTAAGCTTTAAGTTTGCTGTCGGAGCTAAAAAGTCACGTTCAGAATGATTTGCTTACATTAAGATTACACGGGAAAGGACATTATCTGCGGGTTTTTACATATTTCTAGCTAGTGGAATAACAAAATATCTTTTCATAACTAAATGTATGTAAATTATTAAGATGGCTGTACTATTTACTAATACCACAACTTAAGCTGGGTGGTAGAGTCCGACTTGGTACCACCTCCTTACCTATTTCTACCGCTAAAACTTCAGTATTTACCGTTGTCTTGTTCCGTGATTAAGTGTATGCTTCAGATTGGCTCATGTGATCTAAGACTAAGGTTATAAGATCGTGAAGCACCGATAATATTTATGCTGACAAAAGACGGACACATGTTAACATATAGATCTCATTTCTAACGAGACCACTAGTGCTGTACAGAAACTTGCTCGGGTAGGGATCCATCGGCCCTACTAATTCCTACCGCTTTAACGACTCCGTAATGTTCCGGCCCGGAGTTGCACAATAGGAATTAAATCCCGGTGACAGGAAAATCTATGGTGTCCATAGGCCAAGATTGTATCTATCTGAGAGGTAGGCAGAGGCACAACCATGGCACCCACGACTAGCCGAATAAACAAAGTCCAACAATGTGATAGGTGACAAGCCTATCGCCAACCGGGCACATATCCAATCACGGGCAACGTTGTTTTTATTAGAAAATTGGAAATACCACATTTTGTTTTTGGTGCCTATCCCGGGATTTGAATCCGGGACCTCATAAAGTCAAGTCCAACACTTGGACCGCTAGACCACAGAGGCCACAAACATACTACGTAATATACCAGTGTACATAATTTTATGACGATTTTTTTTTTAATTTTGTATGTTGCATATTATGTATAGCATCTTCAAAATGCCAAAAAACAGCTGTTATGAAGCGATAAATCTTTGATTGAAATTGATTGGCGTTTCGGAAACTGAATGTTGGTCGCGCTTACGCGAGGGTGTTTTTTAGTATTGACTGCGAACTTACCGGCTTAGACTGTAAGCAAGTAATAATTCCATAGCCTCTCAAGCAAGTGGTGTGTTAAAAATGTTTAAAAAAAGTTTATTTAAATAATGAACACTTCACATTTATATTCATGCTACTAAAACATACTAAAAATGAACGATTTGAAATACCAACCTATAAATAAAAAAAGGTAAATCGAAAAATTTGAAATTAACTATAATTGAAAAAAACTTTTTTTTTTTAAACTATAATTGAATACAAGTTGTACATAAATGATTGCCCCCGTCAGGAATTAAACCCAAGCATCGAGGTTGGGCGGTGGCGCTACGCGTGTTCGCTAATCCCTAGACCAACGAGGCAGTCCAAATCTAAAAGCAGAAAAAACAGGATTTTAACCATAATAAAAAATAATTTTGAAAATAGGCTTTTGCAATACCGATACTATTAAATATATCTTTTAAATTTCTATAAATTTTAAAGAAAGAAAAAATTGCGCCCCAGACAGGAAAAAAAAATAAATTATCCCACGCACAGGGCAAGTGTTAAAAAATAAAAATACGATATATCTTTTAAAGTTATGTAAATATGTAGGTACTATTATTTAACGGGTAGGTATGCAACACAGATGTTATCGTTGGTTTAACAGTTATCGTTGTTTATATAAATAACTGATAGTAAATAAATATAAGGATATAAAATTATCCTATGTTTGTATTAATACTTAAATTATAGTTTTTTTCAAATATTTATTTAAATTATTCTTAATACATAACTACCTAAAATTGAAATAGCTCTAAAAAGAAATGTCTGTTTAAACTAAAAAAATAAACAGGTGATTTTCAAAAGTATTAAATACATACTTTTTTAAAAGCAAACCCCTATAAATAATAAAACAATGAGATGAACATGTGGTAAAGAAAGAAGTTTAAAAAAAACACACACGTTTGCGTAACTGGCAACTGATAAAGTTTTTCATAAAAAAACTCTACGCAAGGGCGGGAGCGCGACGCCCACTCCGCTGAAAGCTTCCAAATTCAAATCGCAAAAAAATACGCAACCGCGCACGAGATCAGGTATAAAAATGAGGCACGTGGTCGCGCAGCCACCAGTCGTAACAGACACGATACCAAGTTTGCACGTCGTTAACACGTTCGCTTCTCGCAAATCGTAAATAAGATCGATTGTTATTATTCAACATGAACGTGAAGAGTTTGGATCCTACTGGCATCTATTGAATATAAATTGCCTGATTTTTAGAAAAACTGAAATTATTGAAGATTCAAAATGTTTGGATTAGATCCTACTGGTGTTTATTGAAAACCAAAAAATCAAGATTTTGATATTTTCATTTGAATAATTAAAAATCAAGAAAATCTTCAAAAATGATTGGCTTAGACCCAACTGGTGTCTATTGAAATATTTTCCGGTTTTCAAGATCCTGTATCCTTCAAAATGTTCGTCCTTGACCCGACGGGTGTGTACTGAAAACTATTGTGAAGATCGTGAAAAGTGATTTTATAAACAAAAATGTTTGTGCTCGATCCCACTGGAGTTTATTAAGACTTTTAGTGTAAATTTCTATAAATTAAATATAAATTTTTATTCTTAAATTTCAATTGTGCAAAATGAGTCTCGATCCGACTAACGTTTATTAGTCTAATTTTTGTTAGTTATTAAAAATGGCGTTCGCGTTAGATCCCACTGAGGTATATTAGTTAATTATATTTTTTGTTAATGTTAATTAAGTGATAAATGTTTTTCGTAATGTCCGAGTCGTGCTGCGCGCACCACCGCCACAAGTTGATGTCCGTGAGTAGAAATAAAGTTCCGTCGCAGAGGAAAAAAAAGAAATGGCTCTTGCAGTAAAAAAATGGTTTTTGTAAATATTAAGTAAGTAACCAAAGACTGTAATTGCCGTATCGAAAAATATCAAGATTAGCCCTAGTATTCTTAATTTATTCAAGTTACCTTAGCTTAAGAAAATATTTATTGATGTATTGTGAGGAGTGTTAGCGTTTATTTTTATTTGTCTTATAAATTTGTATAAATTTTGATAAATATTTGTAAAGCTTTTGTCACTATTTTTTAAATTTTCATAAAAAAATATGAAACAATCTAAGTATTAACGTAAGCTTTTATTTATTTTAAGTAACTTTAAAATCGGTTATTAGTAATATTGTGTGGCTACTAAAATGGTATTTTGTTAAATTTATATAAATAGATAAGACAATTACGAATAAAGGTTTTTAGTTAATTAATTCTCGATCGGAACTGTTCCGATCGCTGAATTTTCTCTGCATTTATTATGTCTAATGCATTTCGTTTTCCGATGTTATACTCGTGTAAAGTAAAGACTGTTAGTTAAATACTCTAGTTAATTGTTGCCGCTCGGCTTGTTTAGAAATAAACATATATGAAATACATACTTTTTCATTTTGTCACCCATTATAGTACTTTAAAAATAATTAAGGTACTTACCTAATATTTATTTTTAACTTGCTTACGATTAAGTAATTTAAAAATAATTATAAATGGCTAATGACTTTAAAATTTAATACAATACGTGTTTTTTAGATCAGATGGGTAGACCATCTCATTTAAAAAAAAAACACTTTTTACATCTTACAAGTTGTAACTGGAAAACTTAACGTCAAGTTTGCAGGGTAATATTAAATACCTATATATGTATTTAAAAACTAAAAATGGAATGTCCAGTTATTATAATATTTGAAAACCTACCATAATCTTTTTTTTCTTTTTACAATAGGTTGCATATTTTAACATATTTCATATTTCTGAACATATTTCATAATATATGCAATTGCATTGCATTGCATATTTTAAGAAATATGTTCAGTAGTTTCATGGATATTTTATATTTGTCTAAAGTAATTTACCATTTTTCTAATTTTAAAATTCAATTTGTTTACTTTAATTCTAAAATAGATTCCCAATTTTTAATTGATATACGTAAGTAATGTTTTAGTATAATTATAAACAAAAATACTTACTTTAAAAATTATTTCTTTTGGTGGCGCAATTCAAAATCAACATTATTTAAAGTGGGTTTTATAAAAGATAGTTAAGATAGTTTCATGCAAATAAGTACAAACTCCAAAAATTAAATATTTTACGGGGTTTTTCTTTTAAAGTTCTATTAATTTATTATAAGTTGTTTGTAACAACATACCTATTGCATCAGCCGATTTCTAAAGGCGTGTCAACGTCGAAGGTAAAAGAAGGGTAATGGTTACATACCCCCTCCCCCCCCGCACACGCACGGATGATGTCAATATCTTTATTTATTGCAAGTCAGTACCTAACTACATTTATTTGTCCCTTTATAGCCGACAAACTCTAAAAATTGAGTGTTACGGAAACTAAACATTTTAATGGAAAAGGTATGTTAAAATAAAGATATTGATCTTGTTTAATATTCTTAAATACTCTGTCAGCTCATCTCTGCTTACTTGGACCCTTTCTTAAAACATACGTAACTAAATATTTGTGCACAAATTGTTGTCAGTCACTGATACTGATAAACGGAAATACGTAGATTCCGGAATAAATATGTAAAACTCCTGAACTCGGATTTGCTGACGTATTCGATGTTCTTCACACAAATGACTGCCCCTGTCGGAAATCTAACCTAAACCTCATGGATGGCCGGTGGTGTTAGTACGCAAGTATGCTAGCCCCTCAAGTAACAAGACAATCTAAAAGCAATATTTCAGTAAATATTATAAAAGAATTGAGAAACACAAGCTCCATAAGAAGTAACAAAGCTTCTCATTATTCTATCGGTCCAAGTTCTAACCACGAATTAGGTATTTCAATATTTTCTTTTTGCCATATAACATTTCAAGGCCAAGGTTTTGAAAAAAGAAAATGGTTCTCCTGATGGACAAAAGTACACATCTGTACTAACCAAAGCTGATATATGGTAATAGTGCGTTACTATTTTGAAGCTGAGTTGTAAGGCCTCGTGTATGAGAAATTTCCTACCCTTCGCATAAGAACGCGACAGTTATGAGTACTGATGTAAAAAAAGGAAGGACATGGCCACAACTGAGGCAAGTCACCGTAAAATTTTCCCAACTAGTGAAAAATCTCATCCTGAGTTTCAAAGAATTAGCTAGTGCACAAAAAGTATCGACGAATTGGGCATATGTTCACTTCTAATAATAATAAATAATAAATAAATATCCCTGGACAAGTCACACGAATTGAATCTAACCCCAAAGTAAGCAAATTATATGCTTGTGTTATGGGTGTTAGTCAACGATACTATTGCATAGAAATACTTAAATAGATACCTGAATATATTTAATAAACACCCAGACCCGGAAATGCAAACATCTAAATGTTCATCACACAAATCGTCGGACGAATCACGAAAAGGCGTAACCAACAAAATGTCCATTTTGAGTTTGACTTGACGCGATGTCTTTTGACAAAAAAAACTTATATCTTCTAATATAATAAAGCTAGTGGAAGTATTTTAATAACTAAACATTAAGGGTTAAATTTATTTAAAATAATCAATAATCAATAACCGCTGTTCTGTAAAGTTGTAAAAAAACAGTTGCGCCTATTCGTGGTTCGACCGACAAAATACCTGCCCCCGTCGGGAATCGAACCCGAGCCTCGCGTTTGCTCGATGTAGTAAAGCGTGTACGTTAGCCATTCAACAACGGGGCGGTTAATGTGTGGTCAATCCAATGTTTACTTGATTTAATCAAGAACATGAAAACCAAACGACATCGGCAGTGATTCAAAGGTAATAAATACTTTACTTGAGTC
>NJDD01005357.1:44269-54322 GCA_002245505.1 Calephelis nemesis
TGTAATCGTATACTGTGTTGGTCGGGATCGGGTGTGCAGAGTAGACCATCTGTCTCCCTGTCTAGTAACTTGTAATAGACGAGCGTAGATTGCGTATGCCATTCCCAACAAAACCACTAGTGGTAGAGTGCTGCGTAGAAACTTGCCCGGATAAGGGTACACTACTTTAACCATTTCTTCTGTGACCCCGGCCCGGAAGTTGCACATGAAGTTTAACAACTCAGCCACAGGACCAACCTCACGGTTCTTACAACTTCGCCGGACTTTGTATACGAGCAGAGATATCATTATTTAGATGGATTGGTCTATTATCTACAATGCCAGCACCAATGGCTATCTCCCGGGACACCGAAACTTCACTTGACGCTGCGATTTGATTATTAGGTTGGTTGTATTGAGAAGTTGTGCCTCGCCGTATCAGATCGACAAGATCCGATAATATTTGACAGGGATCTTAAATCTTATGGGAACATCCAGGTCTGGTGCATAGTCACAAGCACCGAGTTCATTTAAAAGTTGCGTTATTAATATTTAAATGCTCGGCTGTTTTCCGTGAATTTCTTAATAGTCTTTCTAGGGGATAGCGCCGTGTCATCCGCCAAGAGGACTGAACTCTTGGCTGTCGGGGTACTCTGTACGTGAAGAGGGAGTATAACAATGGTGAGAGAACCGAGCCTTCAACGTCTACATGTCAACACTGTCTCCTACCATTAGTAGTGCTGTCTGCTTGTTTGCTGCTCTCAGCAATCATCAGCTCTGTAAAGTAGGTACTAAATTGTTGTAGACTCGGGTGCTAGGGTGCTCTATGTGGAATATTTTTCATTACAAATGGTTTAGTATGATGATCCTTGCCTCAGCTGATGGAACCGAAAAAGGGTCGAAGGTCAAATTATGCCAAGATAAACGGTGCCATTTCCCTCTTCCTTTAAAGAAATTGTTATAATTCTTCGGAAATACGTCATTAGCAGAACATTTCATAAAAGAGGAAGTAAACCAATGCTAAATGTTTTCTATTTTCTCTTCTAAATAAATCTAAATTTTAGGGAGATTAGAAATTTTTTGTATAGTTTGTATGTGTTTTACAAGTGAGATTTGTGAGAAAATGACGGTTCGATTTCTGAAACTAGGCGGCACCGGCTCTCATGGTACGGCATCAGGAAAATTGTATTTTATATAACAAAGTTAAACCCCTAAATAGACATACGATTTACGTCATTGTAACCACAAATTCGTTATAAAACTTAAGGATAATCCTATTGAAAACTAACAATTACCCTCCGACTTTACGTAGGAAAAATTGCAAGAATGTGGAAAAACTTAGGTGTATGTAATAAGGTAAATGTACATAGTCACTATCCTTTGGCAGGGGTTTTAAACCTATTGTGAAATTCTACTGGCTAATCTACACTCTGAACGGAACTTGACACTGTAATTATGGCAGGAGGAATAGGTGAGGCTGTAAATCCCTACACGCACAAGCTGCTGCAGAGCATTTTACTACCAGTAGTCTTTTTAGTAATAACCTATTTGACCTACGCCCGCTTCTTTCGGGCTACCTGACATGAATGCAAAGGGTCCATTCAACCGAAACAGAGAGACCAAGACTGAGAAACATTACTTGATTGTGTGTTTTAGTTTATAAGGTAGGTTAAACGGTTATTTTTCTTTCGTAAGAGCCGAAAAATACCACTTCTGATTGACAACGCTACATTAACATATTTGGTGTCTACAAGTTACGTATTTCTAATCACTAGAAGTTCGAGCTACTTGCTTGCCTACCCATAGTACGGGCATTCCGTTTATAAAAACTATTACATTGTCTCAGTCAATAGGTATTAAAAAGTATTATTAAGTTATGCTTGAATTACTCTTGTTTCGTTATCCGGGACCAGCTGTAAACCAAATACGGCCTTTAACCGGATAGAAATACATAAAACTGAATTTCCTTGAATAAGGGCCAGCCAGATCCGTCTCCGAATACCGGGTTCAAATTATACAGACTCCCCACATCCAACGAGCGGGTAATAAACAACGCAACAATATATCTTGTGTATAAAATAAATAAGAGTTACAACCGCGTGTATCTCTTAGGATGTTTATCACCTGTATATAGAATTCCTTAGAATTAGTAATGTATTCTGAATGTGGTTTGCGCCAATCGCTAAATTAATTCGTATAAATTTAATGCAATAGGTATAAAGATTAATATTTTTAACTTTTAACAGGCTCGGGTTCAATTCTAGAAAAGAGTAGGAGTTTGAATATAAAAGCTTCTAGTCTACGTCTAAGTAATAAGGTCCCCGTATAATAAGGAACCTGTTTAGATATCGGGATAAAAAAAAACCTCTTCAGCTTCTTAGCTCTCCTCTTTCGATCAGGTGGTGGATTATTATTAGTATAAAGTCGTCACGTTTTCCCCGTGTTGGTCCGGGCTCCTTTGCAGAATAGACCATCTGCCTTCCTGCCAGGCAGCTTGCAAAAGGTGCGCATAGGCTTACCATCGCTAATACCGTGACATCTCACTAGGTTTGTTGAGTTTCGCAGAGACTCACCTGGAATGGTACCACCGTCTTACCTATTCCTGCCGCCATAACGTCATGATGTGTTCCGGTTTGGAGGGTAAGGTAGCCGGCAAACTTACTTTTGCTCAAGGACTAACATCCCAGCTGCAGGTTGGCAACGCACCATTACCACCTTTGGTGTCTCTAGGCGGCGTGAATTTCTTATCATCAGGAAATCCGTCTGCTTGTTTGTCTTCCACTATCATAAAAAAGTGCCTTATGTAAGGTTTATGTATAACAAAAGAATTTCAATGTTATTCCATTTTAGCTATCTCCCAATGTGAATTAAATCATTATGTAGCTCTGTTGCGATTTGAGAAAAGGACAAATAAACATACACAGTTTTACATTAGATATATATGTAGATATGAAAGTATTTCCGAACTAATGTCGTGTACCAACAATCTTGACTAAAACGTGTAATTTGCTAATATTAGGTCGAACAGGTCTGTTAAACATTAACTTTGCGGCTTCACCTGCGCTGCAAATTATAAATGTATTTCAATCGAAAATTTCTCCTTTGCTACTTTATCAATTTTGATGAAATACGTAATTTATTTTCCTGTGTTGGTCTGGACCGCTGACAGACAATAATAAGATTCTTTTTCCGTGGGGTTTGAAAATAAAATACTAACTGTTTTTCAATAAAATAACCATGCAACATAAAGTATTATATTGTTACATTTCTACTCTACATTTCTATTTTTGTATTAAACGGGTGCATCTTCCTATAGCAGATTACATTATAACTGAAATTTTATTAAATTTTAATTCATTTTATGACCGAAAACATTACTTATCCTCTGTTACAGTCGGGAAATTAACGATCGCTAATAACCCCATAAAAATTATCTTGCAAATAAAATAAACCTTTTGAGCTTGTAAAACAAGGATTGCCATAGAATTGGGCAATAAGTCGGCAAACTTTGTTCTTTAAACTGTATACGCCATTTATACAAAACAAATGGGATAACTTTGCTAATCTACAAAGTTTGCATTATTCTAAGGCTGTTTAAACTTAAGCTTTTGTCTGACAATACAAAAATCTAAAAGGGATTCGGTTTTTTACATTGCGATTTATACTTTACGATACCGGTTTAAAAAATATTGTATTGACAAAATGTGTTTATTGCAGAAAATGGGATTTCTTTATATTTTTAGTGAATAGAACGTGTGAAAGGTGTAAAATATTTTTTCTAAAATAGAAAATTGATTATTATTTTATTAGTAAATTTTAAATATTATAAAAGGTTTCTTAGGAAAGAGTTCAAACGATGGTATACCACCGCCACCCACATACAACAATAGCAGGGGTCTCCTAGGTGCGTGATCGCCCCTTTCACATATCTGTACCTACACTCCTTTCTTCTTCTTTGTTTTCTCGCAATTTTCTTCAGTTATATCACATCAAATAAGACCAATATAAAAATCGGTATCTTTCGATGTGGTGGAGAATTCTATGCCTATAGCATTAAGTTCGCCTTTTGTACTAACTTATTGATGTACAATCACGTGAAAATAAATAGTGCATGTATTGTGTATATCCTGTCAAGTCCCTTAAGAAAGAAAGAAAGAAAATGATTTATTTGCGGAAACATGTGTGTAAATTAGATGTTACAAAAATATTTAAGTATATCAACATATTCTACCATATTTTGGTGTGCAAATATTTTAACATTTATAAAAAATATTATTTAATAAGGTACATATGCTTTAACTTCTAAGCCAATTATTTATATTTATAACTAGATTAATTATTTATTACCAAATCATTTAATAACTATAATTAAATTTAACGTTGTCTACCGTAAACTACTACCACTTATAAGATAGGTAGAGAGGTAAGTTTCACAAATCCTGCAGACCTTCCCAGCTTCTTCCATATTTATTATTCTTATTTAAATAAAAGCTCCGCTACGACATACAAACAACAAAGTGACTAAAAATTTTAACCTTTATTTATATCACTTAGAGTACATTATAATTACAATTACATTTAAAGACATCGATTGAATAATAGATAGCTTGACTGAAACCACGAAAAATTAAAAAAAACTTTTAAATTTGGCAACGTATCTGAATTATTTTTGCCGGATAATCAGTGACGTATTTATTTCACAATTTCCTGACAATTTTATGTATAAAATTATGTATGTCCCCCGTGTTGGTCCGGGCTCCTTTGCTGAATAGACCATCTGCCTTTCTTGCCAGGCAGCTCGTAAAAGGCGAGCATAGGCTTATCGTCGCTAACACCATGACATCTGACTAGGTGGTAGAGTTTCGCAGCGACTCGCCCGGATTGGTACCACCGCCTTACCTATTCCTGCCGCCATAACGTCATGACGTGTTCCGATCCGGAGGGTAAGGTAGCCGGTTAACTTACTCTTGCTCAAGGCCTAACATCCTGACCTCAGGTTGGCAACGCATCATTTACATCTTTGGTGTCTCTAGGCGGCGTGAATTTCTTACCATCAGGAAATCCGCCTGCTTGTTTGCCTTCCTATAACATAAAAAATAATAATAATATTAGATAATTTCTCCAGCTTTCCACGGCCATGCCTGTGGCACGTGTCTGCCGGGTCAACACAATCAGTTTCTCTGCGAACACGTTCGAGAAGAAAGCGGTCGTGAACTGTAGACAATATCCACTTTTCGCAGATAAACCGACTCGAATGGAAATCGATTTTTATATACGAAAGTTCAAACAAAACTTCACTTTTCTGTTTAGTCGGTTAGCCAGACTTTAAATTAGAAATGTGTGTGTCGTTGAACCGACACTTTTTCAGTATCTTAAGATCGTCCACTAACCCATCCTCCAAATCGAGACTGGCATGAAAGCATGGTGATGAGTATTTGAAGCTGTGGTTAGAAAAATATGTTTAGAACCACATACATCTATCAAAACGCGATCATACGTATACAAATACAAAAAAATTGTGTGTGTACTTATGTACACGCGTTAGAAGCTATACTTATTCGGCGTAATAAGATAAAAATCTTTTTAAAAATTTTATCTTTTGCCTTATTTTACATTTGTAGACAAAATGACACTAACCATAGAAAAAAGGTATTTAATACAATAAAAGTTTTATTATAATGCATTATTTAGTTAAATAACGTTTATTTAATATTTAATAAAAATATCACAAAAAACTAGTCTTATCTATAGCTAACTTCATCATGTCGGTTTTTCGTGACGGTGTGCGCGCGCATCGTAAAAATTTACCCTCATCATTTTTCCCTAAGCGCCAAAAGAAGTATAACTTCAATAATAGGTGATATGTGTATGTATACACCTATGCTCACATCTCGCAAACTAGATGGTTAGGTAGCAGTTCTCATACTTGTCAAAGGGACCCGAAACCAAGACAGGGTTGACCGAAACGACTGTTGAGTCGCGTCCCCAAACCCCTAAACAATTAGCGGCCGCTTGCATCTCAGGTTATTCAGTTAACTCTGAGTTGTGGTTAAATCAACGGATATTTAACTCATTGTGCTTATGGAATAGGACTTACCGGTGAGCTGAGGGAGATCTTCAACAAATCGACCGACGGCCAGTCCAGTGGTTTTGCAGGCCTTTTGTAAACCGCTACACAGTTGATGTTCACCGCATATAGTAGTTGTATAATTAATAATTAAGAGAAATAAGCCCGTCACTTTCGCAAGGGTTTTTCTTGCCTCGTAAACTTCTTGACAGCCGATCTGTCACTTTCAAATTGCGTCAAAGACTCTTAGTGTGGCCACCACTAAAAAAACTCGTCACGCTGTCTATGGCGTGAACACTCATAGTTGAATAATTTACACATTTGTTAAATTTAAACCAGGTATGTGCAAGCTATCTTTTCTGAAAATTGATAACATTTGGATGAACTTAACAAAACATTTAACGAGGGTATATGAACCAAACAAGCAGACAAATTTGTGACGGTGAGACAACTAGCTCGACATTCGTTCAGTGTGACACTTTAGGTGGAGGCCGTCAGAACAATCAGCCGATTCCTGATTATAAGAAATACACATCGCCTATAGACACTGACATGACGGTCGCAAAAGTGCGTTCTCAACCTAATCCCAAGACAATACTTAACCCTCTAACGTGAGTACTCAGCAGTGAGTGAGTTTTTATATGATACTAACGGCCCATCCCGGCTTTGCTCGGATATAAAATATACACATAAACCTTCCTCTTCAATCACTTTATCTGTTAAAAAACCGCATCAAAATCCGTTGCGTAGTTTTAAAGTTTAAAGCATACAAAGGGACATAGGGACAGAAGAAGCGACTTTGTTTTATACTATGTAGTGAAGATAGCGACCAAGCACACGGTTTTTCTAATGGTAATAACTAAACCGTGGCCTATAGACACCATAAATGTTTTAGGTGCGCCGCTGTCTTGTAGCCGAGATGTTAGGGCAATTGTGCAAGTCTACCGGCTACCCTATCCTCCGAGCCGGAACATGACACTGTTATTTTAGCGGCAGCTATAGGTGCCCTACCCGGGCAAGTGGCAGCACGGCCTTCTACCATCAGTGGTTTTGTTGGTAATTATCTATTCAACCTCTACTCGCGTCTTACAGGCTGCCTGGTACGAG
Organism: Calephelis nemesis; assembly: GCA_002245505.1. Taxonomy (NCBI): domain Eukaryota; kingdom Metazoa; phylum Arthropoda; class Insecta; order Lepidoptera; family Riodinidae; genus Calephelis; species Calephelis nemesis. Next base: position 51,423 of record NJDD01005357.1, read on the forward strand.
GGCAGATGGTTTATTCTACACAGAAGACCCAAACTAAGATGAACGAATCATTAAATTTCAGAATACAGCAATGGCTAGCACTAGGTTAACTTAAAGAGGTATAAATACATAACAATTTGAGGCTATAAAAGTCCAGTAGCAAAATAAAGACACTTCAATTTGTAAGTTCAGTTTAACGAAAGATATCATCTGGTGAAACGTTTTTGTCTCGTACATAGAAGAAATGCTTTCTATCAGGTAGCCTCCTTTTCTTTAAGCTATGGCCAGTAATAAATGTGTCTGCTGTGTCTGTGGTATCTAAAGATGGTGCGGTGAGAATGAATACTCTTTATGGCTCTGAAACTGAACTGCTCTGAAATTGTAAACTCTTTACTTTGAAATATGATTGTGTGAAAGTTTGTTGAGATACGAGTATTTAGATGTTTATATATTTATTACGGTAGGGGAGTCTAAGATGCTAAATGTTTAATCTCTCCAGCATTAGAAGGTGGAGAATAAAAAGGTCATGTGATGTTTATATTTGTAGGGGTATGGGGAGCGTCTAGATTCTACAAGGACAATTGCAGTCACTCGAGCAGCGAGCCCATTAGATATTATAGCGTACTTGCCTAGTGTGTCTCCGATGATGGGTTAATGCTAATCAGACAGGTGTTGGTCCTTGCTCCTTTGCAGAAGAGACAATCTGCCTTCCTGCCAGGCAGCTCGTAAAAGGCGAGCATAGGCTTACCATCACTAACACCGTGACATCTAACTAGGTGGTAGAGTTTCGCAGCGACTCTCCCGGATTGGTACCACCGCCTTACCTATTTTGCCGCCATAACGTCATGAAGTGTTTGGAGGGTAAGGTAGACGGTAAACTTATTTTTGCTTGAGGCCTAACATCCCGACCTCAGGTTGGCAACGCACCATTACCACCTTTGGTGTCTCTTGACGGCGTGAATTTCTTACCATCAGGAAACCCATCTGCTTGTTTGCCTTCCTATAACATACAAAAAAAAGTTCGCCGATCATGAACACAGTAAACCAGACTTTAGTGAAGTAGTTCGAGGTGGTGAAGTATAAGGTATCTCCAACATTAGAGTCTGACGTGCCTGTTACTGCAAACATTCCTTGCTGAGCTTTTCTTATTTATCTTAAACATTATAGAAACAGGCAGTTACTTTATAGTAAAAATAAACTTCCAATACTATCAATTTATTTACTGTGCAATTAAGGTGTTTTTCTTACCACCGTGTATTCTAGCTGCATAATCCCCTTGAAAATACATGTAACACGAAAGTTTTGAAACTGTTACAGGTAAAGCAGGGTAAACGACTAGTATATTTAGTACACTGTGGTCATCCCCTTATATTTCTTTTATAAGTTTTATAATTAGACACGCCTACTGTTTTTATTACCTATTGAAAATCAAAGAACAACACTACTACTGTCAAACCTTTCAATAACAAATAAACAAAAGAATCGTAATTTTGTTTCTCAGTTCTAACTATTTTAAAATAAACCCTAAATAGAGGAGATTGTAGTTTAAAATGATTTAGTTGGTAAACTGTCGCGTCATGTATGGAACAAACAGATTTCCACAATTGATCCCGTTTATAACATTTCAGAATAATGTAAACCAAAGAATGGAGCTACTGTAAAAGCTTTCAAACGTAAACAAAAGAAATTTAAATGTTATACAAACAGATTGTTTAAAACTAAACTCTAAAGGGAAAGAGTAAAATTGAAAATCCTTCGTTGGGTACACGATGACGTCACGTAGGTAAGTTTTGTTTTACAAATAGTCCCGTTTTTGTGGCGGTATCCGGAGAGTGTCCACCGCGCGGTACACACGGCACCGCTACAGTACGGGACACCGTTTTGGTGAAACAAGGACCGTTGTCTATGTTTATTGCTGGGACAGTGGCCGTTCCTGGAAAGTCCTTACAATACAACCCTTTAGTGGTAGTTGCCAATGGCCATAAATCATGTATAACGGGAGAGTGTATATGGTCACATAATTTTTGAACCATAGATATCATTCAGTTTTGGGAATATCATACTGAACTGGCAATTGCCTTTGTATACATTAGCGCATGGCAATCGATGGGACAAACACTATCTTGTAACGTAAGAAACATCTTTTGGTTTGATTATGTGTCAATTGAAAGATTATCTTAACAGGTATACAAATGCGACAGTGGATGAATGTAGGTACCCGGGAAGACCTAGGCTGACATTCTACGAGGATGACGTAAAGTCTTCAAAAATGCTAGTTTTTGTAACAATAGAGTAATAAACGTGGAGGAATCTAGTGTCAAGTGGTTACGGACCTGCCCGTAGACACTTGACACTTGAGAATCGGCTTTAAAATAAATGTAGGTTGGTATTTATTTAAAAAACTTGACTCCCTTACCGGAACTCCGACCACGCCATGTTTGTAAGATAAGAGTAACGAATGTGGACGAAGCTAGACAGTCTGCAAGAATCGTGACATTTGGCACTCGATACTCTCTGTAAAACCCTACAGGAAACTTGGCGTGAAGATATGTGTATGTGTTTACATATTATAAAACATGGTCTGGTTTGCATAGCAGGGTATTAATTTTTTAATTCGTTAATCGTTAATAACGGAGTTAGCATTTCGACTACGGATTAGTTTTTAGTTAACTCGAAAAAATGTTAACGGATAACGGATGGACGTTAACTTTCGTTAAATTTCCGCCAGCCCGTTAATTCGTTAATCAAGTAAACCTGTACCTCTTTTCATTTATTTCATGTGGTAAGTTAGCGAACAAACTGACGTATCTTCTGATGAAAAAAAACAACAGTGGCCCATAGACAACATACAGTTACAGTTGTTAGACCTATTGTGCAAGTATACCGGCTACCCTAAACTCTAGATCTGATTGAGTCATTAT
>NJDD01005357.1:75817-88679 GCA_002245505.1 Calephelis nemesis
GCAAGACATAATATTGGCCAATCTCGTTAATCCTATACCAATGTTTTTTTTACAGTCTGCAACAAAAGGCTTACACGATGTTCATTACTAATGTTACAACTTAAAATGTTTTACATCACATGTTCTGGCTACTTTACACCCCGAAAAAAGCTGTTTTTATTTGCAGTTGCTAGACATAAGTACAAGACGGCATTATACAAGTATTTAGAATAACTTTTGTAATAATAGTTACATAAAGTTTTCCGCATTATAATTACTATGTAAATCCATTTAAAATTGAACAAACAAGTAGGTAATTAAACGAATGTTACAGTAGGTTAAACATACGTTCAATTATGTACTATTGAAAACAGGATTTAAAACTTATTTAAATATTTAAATGATTTTTGGCAACTTTAGAGGTTATATGTACGCCGCCAAATTGACAGCTACTGTCAATGTCAAATCACAAAAAATAGTTATGCAAAATTTCAATCCGAGTGTCCTACTTGATCAATTAGCCTATCGACGACAGCCCTTAAGACAGCGACGCAGCTACAATATCAATGGTATCTCTAGGCCACTGTTATAAAAGTGTTGTACTCTTTGTTTCTTACCATCAGGACAGCTGTATGCTTTTCTTATCACACGAAACAAAAAATGGGTTTAAATATTCTTTAAAAACTGTGATACGGCCAATGATCGCCTTAAAATTAGCCATGGATTGACTTTACTTTTAATTGTTAATTTATTGCTCATATATTTAAACACAGATCATAAATACCTCAAGCTGCAGGTTCATCGAAAGGCCGTCCAGTTGAAATAGTGGGTCAGATGTTAGACCCAGTCTAGACATTACATATTTATCAACAACCTTGCTGGTACCAATCCAAGTTGCATAAGGCAACTTGCATAATATTTCTTACGGTTGCCACATTGGCCTGTGTTATTTCATTTAAACCGATAATGTTTGTAACAATTTTATAAAAGTGAAGTGCCGTTGAATTGGAATCTCAATTGGTATCGTCAAAAACTTCCACCACATTACGAAAGTTGTACCTAGGTAATTTAAAACATTATCGGATGTGTACGTTTTAGTCTATGGCCATCGTCATAAATCTATTTAAAAGCAGCTTGTCAATTTTAAATCTTCGTCCTTATCGGCGTACTTACCTATTTAAATATTACCTACTATCGCATTTTAACCAACTCCAAAAAGGATGAGGGTACGCGATTTCTCCTCCAACAACGAGCAGCTTTTGATGATTCCCTTTTGGGGAAGTAAGCCATGTCGTTTCGTAAAAAAATATCACGATTGAGTGGCAAAGTAACCGCATAACAAGCATTAAAAAAATTATAATCGAATTGACAACCTGGGTAATCCTTTAATTTTAACAAGAACCTAAATAATATCTTTCTTAGCCTGAACCTAAATATTTTTGAACATCTTGTGATTTTTAATATTTAATTTGTACTGTTGCCAAAGGACGGAAATGGGAACGTGACATCTCTTTTATAACAATAAAATACTAATCAAATAGAATAGGAAGAATTACCGATTCACGACTTCGATGAATATACATAAAAAATATATGTATCAACGAAAATAGATATTTAAAAATACTATTTCCTAGACAAAATATAGTTTTTGTGTAATAAGGTATTCGTCATCTATCAAGTCATTGACATGACTGCAAGCTATGCCAATACACCGGCAGATGATGTGAAGGCAAGCGTTCAATCAACTCTCAGTGCATCTACCTATCGACCTAATCAGAGTAATTCGCCCGGGCTACTACCGCCTTGCGATTTTTACTCTGTATCTGCATAATGAATACATTTTTTCTATTTGTTTAATGTTATACAGTCTGTGCCTGCGTCATATATAGTTTTTTTTTCTGTTTGTTCAATGTTCTACATTATACATATTAATATTATATCTTCACATTATTTTATTTTTATTTTTGCCTGTATAATAAAAATATTTTTCTGCATTCACATAAAATTTTTGACGTGATTTTTTTCTGTTACGCTACACAAAAAATGATGCCGTATAGAAATTTCACTTCTTATGTGTGTACACTAATATACACACAATTTTAAAGTTAAAAATTTAAATGTTAGGGTAACATTGCTAATTATTGCTTTTGTTACAGATAAAAAAAAACTTTGTTGCTTCATACAAAAAATTTTATATCTTTGCTATTATATTTATTTCAAAATAATTATTTAAAAAGTGCAATACACCCAGTTAAACTATAAGACTCGACAAAATTTGCCAAACCCTTAATAACATCTATGTGAAAAAGATATTAGTTGTACTTAAAAAGTTAAACTACTTAATGTAGTACAACTACTGGATGTTGTAGTAAGAAAAAACAGTTCCTCTTGCTACTTCCCATACAACACGATATATTAAAGCGCAACCAATATTGGATATTTTGCAAAATAAATAGCCAAATATGACTTTATAGTGTCATCATTTAACCGATTTTATTATCTTTTTAAATTTATTGATAACTTAAAAGTCAAAATACATGCTTATGATCCAGTTCTAAACATGGTAAGGGATGGTTTTGCAAAAAAGGATAATAATATACCAAAAACAATAATTAATTATAAATCTCATTTTAGACTGAATCTCTAATGTAACAAAGTTAGTAAACAATGGAATGAGACAAGAAAATTTATAAACTTTAATACAAGGACGTAGCCACAGGCAACTTCTAGTTAATATTAGTAGCTACCTACTCTTCATTTATTATTGACTCTTTAAACATATGCTCTCCTAGTATCTAAAACATAAGAATTGTTCACTACAATTTTGCAACACTGCTATCGCATGTGGAAAATCCTGTACACACAAAACCTACACAACCGAACGTAAGCCCTCATTCGTGTTTTCAGTCTAGTGTTTGTAGAGAAAATGTTTTCCCGTGTCTACGAATGTACAAACCTAGTTGCTCGTCGTAAATACATGTAAGCAGTAGTATCTCATTGCAAAGGAACGTGTGTTACTAGCAAAGTTGTTTCCGCATAGACGGTTTCTAAGAGCAACGAACACGTCAAGCCCGTCCCCGTGTGAACACGAGATCGTCAACCTTACAAATTAGAAAAAAGTTAGGTTACGCTTCTTTGCTTAAAAGTGTAATATCATTTTCATGCTTGATTCTTAGTCAATTTCACTACATGTTAACCAATAAATTTTCTTTGATTTGATTTGTTATCTCATTAATGAACAATTAAATCCATGTGTAGAGTTTACGTAGATGCAATGTTATCAATTGATTGTGATTTGTGACTCATCTACACGGCAGTCGGCACACGCGCTCACACACACTTTTGACCTTGCTACTCACATACATCTGATTATAAATAAATACATTCAAACTAGGCACGTCACAAGCTAACGTCTCGCAATACATGCGAGCCTAGTACCCGGCCTGTCTGTAATAAGCTGGTGATAAAACATGCTTTGAACTATTTATAACTTCCGTGTATCTTTTTGTGATATTTAAAAACCATACATTGGAACCAAGAAGACATTATTTTTTCATATTAATATAATAACTAAAAGAATCCCTATACTTAAAAGTTTAATTTATCAACATTTTAAATTAAAAGACAAAAATGTTAAGTTGAAGTAAGTTTTTATTATTCTTTTAGGTAATTTTTTATTATTATTTTACGTGAGCAGTTGTGGCTAAAATACTAGGTATATCGTTCTCATTATTAATCGTACTAATCCTATTTAATATGAAACAATAAATTACAATATTTTATGTCCAAGGCTAATAACGTAATTTTTTTTCAACCTCTTTTTAATTTTTGAACTCCTGGTATTACGTGTTCTACTTGACGATCTAAGCATTATAAGATGAGACGCGTTTAAAATTAATTAAATAATTGTTAAATTAAATTAAATCATAGCCATAAATATGGCTATGATATTATTATATGATATGATAAACCAATTTAAATTGTACTAAAAGAATTTAGGCTGTACGAAGCCAATTACGTAACGCCATCTGTTATCCACTAGTTGACACCTTTAAACATTAAACATGTACGGTGCGGCTGGCAAAGTATTAGTGGCGTGAAATTCCTTACTTTATATTATTTACTTACTGTGCCACTAAATTCTATGATGAAGGATGCTAAGTCTGGAAGAATACAAAATAACATTGAAACTGAAACGGAGAGTTAAACATCTAAACATACATCGCATTAACAATAAAACCTGGCATTATCATTGGCACGCGTATCACGGCATTGTCAGTGTTAATGCTATTTTCCTACTTAATTTTCAGTCATAATACGATTTCGGAAACAGAGATTACTTTATTTCAGTGTATTCAGCTTAATAATGGGCGAGCTTTCTGCTTCAAGGGTTTTTAAATGATACGTAGTATCAGAGATTAGTAAATATATATTGTCTTTGGTAGTATCTACATTACTCATAAAAAATGTAGCCAAACAATATTTATGCACAACTTTATCACTACCATCCTGAAACATCGACTGTGAAAACATAATATGATATACATTAATAGATTCTATACTAATCGTCTTCTTATCTTCTATATTCTATATAATACTAATCTTCTTATCGTCGGAGCTTGGTGGAATTACATTCTTGATGTAATTTATTTAAAAACACTTGTACTTTCCACAATATATTTTATTATTTTTTTTTTATTTTTATAATTTAGCCAACCGGTTTAACTATACAAGCATCATCAGGGCTATATAACAACCGGTTGGCTAAATTATAAAAATAAAAAAAATAAAATAAAATATATTGTGGAAAGTACAAGTGTTTTTAAATAAATTACATCATATACATTAATGTTATTATTTATGGAACTTCATAGACGCTATGCCTAATTAAACAAAGACAGGTGCGCGGAGCCTGCATGAGCCAAGGAGGACCAGTATAGACCGGTGCGCAGTAGGACATTGGACGAACTCTACCTTTTTTGCTCAACCCATTCCTATTATAATTAAGTATTTGTGCCTAGTTTAAATGTATTAATTATTTCTATTATAATTAGTATATCAGTTGCCTGTAAATGGGTATAGAATCAATTTACATGAACATTAAATAACTCTTATGTAAAGACAGCTCAAATAGACCACTCTTTAGGCTTCGACCACGTTCTAACAAATAATAATTGTTTCGTATTTTTTCTGAAGATATATCTGTTCTTACTTGACATTTTTTTGTAAAATATTGTATAGAATGAAAAAAAATCCTGTTCACACAAACATATAAATTATCAATATATTTTTTTTAACTTAGTCCTAAAAGTTAGGTAAGACAACATTAAAAGACTATGTTTAAATCCTTCAAACTGCGCAACAGATTTTGATGCGGTTTTTTTTTAGTAGATAAAGTCTGTAAAGAGGAAGGTTTATTTGTATATTTTATACCCGTGCGAAGTCAGGGCGAGTTTAATTTTGCTGGTAGGTACGAGTACTTTATATTTCGAGGAAGGTTGTAGGATATTTTTATCCCATTCATTAAAAGAATTCCCGTGGGACAGTGGTAAATGTCGAAATGTAAATTGTACTATAATTCGTGATCGCGGAGTTCGATCCAAGTTATTTATTTTTTGATTTGCAGTATGTGTTTTACAAATTGTTTCCTATTATTTCCAAGTCATAAGTTTTGTAGTTAAGAAATTACCGACATAACAACACTCACTATAAAGTGACTTGAAATCTTGAATTCCAGAATGTAAAGGAACATACCCTCCACCTCCCATGGCCCTACCAACCGTCATGGTTATACGGGCCGAAACGCGGGAGATGCGATGTAAAGGAACATTTGAACGTTCAGTTCATCATGCCATATATTATGACATATATCCAAGCCAAGTCCCTCCAGCTGAGTACTAACTAAACGAAGTTCGCCGCGTCGGCTAGTTCTATATTAAACCTAATAAGTAGAGTTCACAGACATTTACCCTCAGATATTGCGTCGTTAGTAGTTTTTTCAATAAAACGATCGGCTTGTTTGTTGTCCCCCAATGTAAACACATTTTACTTAAGGTACTCTTAGTTTTATAGTTATTTGCAGAGCGACACAATGATAGAGCAATTCAAGCAAAAAAATACAATTGCTTAAAGGAAGACCACACAAAGGACAACGTGCATATCCTTAAAACTACGTTTTTTAGCAAAAAATTGATAAAATGGACGAATGTTTCGGCTTTACTTGCATAATAGATCATTGTTTGTGCTATTGTATTTTTTTAGAAATGAACCCGAAGGACACATCCCTAGCCTGCGTTATATTGCTGACTTAAAAAGTCTAAAACTTTAGCATTGTTTGTAATAATGTTTGTTGAAAAACCGAACTGGATGTTCATATTGAATATTACACATAAGTTAAGATTTTTAATCTAACGTTTTTATGCTCTTATGAATTAATAAAACGTGTTTTAAATTAAATTAAAAATATATATACGTTTGTCTTAAGCTGTAATGTAAATTCGAAATCATTTTAGTTTTATTTAATTATTTAATTGATTTTTATAACACATTCTTTCTTTGTTTGACTCTGTGCCTACGTAACACTTCTCAAATCGCAGTATTTCATTGAATCGGTAAAAGCAAACTTAAATTTGAATTTATCCACAAGCGAAGCTACTAGAAATAGTTCTATAAATTGGAGCAGCGACAATTAAAAAAGAAATATGCAGACTGTAACCAGCCACCTGACGTTTAACACGTTAATAGCAAGATATTGGCCATTCACTATTCAGAAACTGGTCAAGTTTAACCCCAGTATTATCTTACATCATGAATTATTTTATACAATATGATCACAAGACGGGCTTTTATGCAACTTGTCACTAGCCTTACAATTTATTGAGGTTATTACGGGTTATTCCGCCATTTAATACAAGTTACACGCTAATACAATTTTCACACGACAGACTTTAGGCAGTCATTTGTTGAGGTTATCTTCTGAATGTTTATCATTCATAAAACGTTTTACGAAATAGTTTTTCTACAAGTTACCTTAGATTTATATTTAGATTTAGATTTTTGTAACTAAATTAGTTTATTATGGATATCGGGAGTATTATTTAGTTTCCGAAATAACTGATAGCAAACTACGGTATATTTGATGAGAAGTTTAAAGAAATTTCTCGTCTCTTACCAACAGAATAGCTGTTTATGTGTGTATATATATTGTATTTATGTGTGATGTTTGTGTTATTCTTAAATCTAAGTCATCAAAAGCAGTTCACGGCACTTCTCTCTAAATAAAAGTGTCCAATTTATCTTACTATAGACCGAGTTTAATGAAAACATGCACATTAAGCTAATCCTGAGCAAATAGTTACCTAACTATACTTGAAATGTATTTTATTGTAGTTTAATTGTGTTTTTTTTTTTATTTCCAGATGGCGACGGCTCAAAGCACATCGAGTTTTGGACTTCTCTGCAAACCTAGCTCCATATATTTGATTAATACTCATTAGAATAAGATTGACTGATAAATATTTTCTGAATTATATCTTCTTGCATTTGTATTTTACATAATTTATTTTAATTTAAGATAAGTTGATGAAATTTTGCTGATAAAAAATCGTACGATTTTTAAATAAAACAATAGTAAACAGAATCAGGTACGATTTTAAAATCAGTAAAATAGCATCGAATTGTAGGTTAAGGTTTTAAGGACAAGCAAAAAGAGGCAAAGGGTTTTTTGAAAGGTTTTCTTTTTTGACTGTATATTTTATAAGAAACCTTCAAAATGAACCATATATATTTTAAAACTACACATAAGGTCTTCGTCTATATTAACTTTCCATAAAATTCGAGTTACCATTTTTCTTTGCGCTTAAAATTGTAAATAAACTGCTTTTATCTTGAATTTAAATATGTATTATAAGACTGCAAAAATGCCGTCTATTTTAAATTCAGTGTTGCCATTTAAGACTGAATGACATTTATTTTAGTTTTAATTGAATATCTATCACCTTTTAGCCCAGAAAGGATCCCACCCTAGTATATTCTAAAATAATATATTATGTGTAATTAATCTTGATTAAAGGTTAGGAAATAAAGATGTTTTATATTCACTAAAGTATGTTTTTTTAACTAAGCCTAATCAGCTGTGATTTCACTTAAGAAGCTTATTTATTAAAGCTTGAACGTACAGAAACAGCTCCAACTGCATACATTGTAAGAAAAAGTATCTTAGAGTTTTGGGAAACTTCAAACTTGAGAACTGAACTAATTTTGTAGTCGAAATAACTTATATTTGGTATACCGTGCAGTAAGGTTATGTACTTAACCCGCGGGTACCCATTGAGGTATTAGAATATTAGTGCATGTGTAGTAAAACTGCATAAAACCGACTTCAATTTTAATTTTTATAGATTTTACAATCCTTATATTGAAAGGTAGTTAATGATGCCAAATTAGTTCGTATGAGCTTGATCACAATACGACAAGTGGTTTTTGAGCTATAAAAACGTTTCATCTAAAAAGTGAGTGAAAAAATGTAGTCCTTTTGCAACTGTATAAAAATTGGGACTGTCTTACTTTCGAAGTACAATACAATATAAACAATGGCAGCAATTCAGATAAATATTGAAAATCACATGATAACTTTAACGTAAACTTTGACTAAAAATTAAATAAAGTATTACATTTTTACAACCTCCTATAAAAGATTATTTATTTCCAAACGACGAGTATATAACCTTAAGGACAAGAGAATGAATTCTTCAGTTCTTACAATAAATCTCTGAACAAATTAAACGAGTTGATCTAATACTACAGAAAGCAAATAATGTGCCTCAATTATAGGTATTAGTTAACGATATTATAGAATATATTATATAAATGCCTGCCTAACTTTAAGAAATACCCAGACATTACACGAATGTCTGCCCGTGTCGCAAATGTAAATGTCTCGTAGATGTTCGGTAGTGTTAGGTATGAGCGCTCACCGCCCAACAAAAAAAGACATTTATTGATATTTTAAATCATTTAATTCGGTAAGGACGAGCCCCATGATGCCACCGCAGTATTTACCAGGAGTGCTGCCCTACCAGCGCCCGATCTAAAGGGGGGCAAACTGGGCAATTGCCCGGGGCGGCAAAAACGAGGGGCGGCGAAATTAACTATTTCTTAAGTTTAAGTAACTGTGTTCCAATTTATTTTGGAATAAAAATATGTTAGAACGAAACTTTTTTTGCTTCATTAATATCAGAAGGGAAAATGTGTCTTATTAGGTTAAAATTACACTATCTGTGGAATAACGCATGGGTAAAAGGCGGCAAATATTACTTTGCCCTCAGCGCCAAAATAGCTGGATCAGGCGGTGTGCCCTACAAGGAATACGAACCCATACCCATTGCTCAACCACATTTTCAAACTTATTACTGGTGGTGAGAAATACGCGTCACCAATAGACGTCAAAGTCTTTCATTATGTGTTTCCAATCTAAGCCGATTTATGAAAACGACAATACTGAGCGTCGAGGTAAAAATACACATGGTCTGTTAACACCAAAGATGTGAATGGTCATTGCCAACCTAAGCTAGGTTGTAAATCGGGTTAGTAACTTTGCCAGCTACTCTACCATTGTAATCTAATCACGACAATAGTGCACTGACGCACTGACTCTGGGACTCCAGTAATAGACCATACGTCATACTAATATGAACGAACCAGGATACACTTCCTCAATTAGACTAGATAGATTTTTTTTAATTTTAATTCTACAACATTCGATAACTTGGTTTTTGGGTACTCTACTAGCCCTAGGGACAATCCAAAGTATTTTGGTATACAATCACCATAAACAAACACACGTGGCAAACGTCTTTTCAGCACAAGATGACCAGTTCCAGTTCAAGATGATCACAAGCCAAATTTTTTTTTTTTATGACATTGGAAGGCAAACAACAGACGGATTTCCTGATGGTAAGAAATTCACGCCTAGAGACACCAAAGGTGGTAATGGTGCGTTGCCAACCTGGGGCCGGATGTTAGGCCTCGAGCAAAAGTAAGTTTACCGGCTACCTTACCCTCCGAACCGGAACACGTCATGACGTTATGGCGACAGGAATAGGTAAGGCGGTGGTACCAATCCGGGCGAGTTGCTGCGAAACTCTACCACCTAGTCAGATGTCACGGTGTTAGTGACGGTGAGCCTTTGCTCGCCTTTTACGAGCTGCCTGGCACAGGAAGGCTGATGGTCTATTCTACAAAGGAGCCCGGACCAATCAAATACTTCCTTTTCTAACCCTATGTTTTATTGTTCTTGACCTTCTAAAAGAATATGAAACAATGGCTGTCAAGCAACTTGTTGGAGAAGGATTGTATTCTTAGTCATTACCACGACGAATAAGATTAGGTGGTAAAAAAATTTCAACGGCTCCCCTGAATTTATACTAATCTTATCAATATTGGCGTCAATTTTATGTAAGGGTAGAATAGAGGATAAATTTACTCAAGTCTAGCGCCCGAATTTAGCCTAAATAGCCAATTTAATCCAAAGTTGGCAACACCTCGTTATCACTTGTGGTGTCTAATAGTACACAATAAATGATTTACAGAAGACGCACCCCACACCCTAAAACCTCACGCATGTCAATCAAAATTGAAACTTAAACCGTCAAGTTCAAGGCTCAGCGTTAAGCATCGCTAAATTCCCTGGCTACCTGCTGCAACTCCTATACGGTAGTGTCATTATGGTGGCAGGAATAGGTAACGCGGTGTTGGCGGTGGAATGTTGTGATTGCTACGTAATATTCCACCACTATTGGTTTTGTTGGTAAGGGTTCGTTTTACCTATGTGCGCCTTTTATAAATCCGCCGGACCTGGAGGCAGATGGTATATTTCACACAGAGGACCCGATGTAACACGGATCAAATAATTAGCATTATTAGGACTACACAGCCAGTCTGAGACCATTGTTGACTAAAGTGAACTGGATTTTATATGCAATTTAAAAAAAAGTGGTGGTTTGCTCCATATATTGTTGACTTGTATTTGTCAGACCATTTTACTAGATTAACCAATTTTGATGATCCTTTTTATAATCGGAAAGTTAACAAATTTCAGATGCACCTAACTCTGTTTAAAATTTGAAATCAAAGTGTTCTTAAGATTTATCACTTTTCCTGCCTTTCGGTATACAGGACGAAACATGTAAAACAGGCCTGCGGTACTGTGAAAACTCCTTACAAATTTTATAAAACCATCTATGTTTCGGCACTATCTTTCTTCTAGGGCTAGACAAAAGAAGAAGTTCGCGTCGGAATGACCATTTGAAGATGAAGCTTTTGCATATAAAAACAAGCTTATGCGAGAGTAAATGCCCCACTAACGACCGCTGGAAAATATATGAAATAAAAAGATGAATCTGCCAGCCTCTAGAAAGTTTATCGATCCTCCCTTTAGTAGTTTAACGTTCAAGCTAAAAGCCTGTGTGTTGGAGATCTTCCCAAATTTAAGTGGAAGAGAAGCTGAATCAGGCAAATGGAACCGTAAGCGCTGGTCTACAGTTGTATCTATACTTACAACAAAACAATATGTCAATATTTGTATATATTCATAAAATAAAGCTGCGTTTGACATTAAGTGATTACAATAGTCGTTACTCGAGACCGGACTGATTTAAAAGACACTTTTAGGCTTGCTGTCACTAGCACCGAGACATCTGACTAGGTGGTAGAGTTTCGCAGCGACTCGCCTGGATTGGTACCACCGCCTTACCTATTCCTGCCGCCATAACGTCATGACGTGTTCCGGTTCGGAGGGTAATGTAGCCGGTAAACTTACTTTTGCTCGAGGCCTAACATCCCAGCCTCTGGTTGGCAACGCACCATTACCACCTTTGGTGTCTCTAGGCGGCGGGAATTTCTTACCATCAGGAAAGGCTTGTTTGCCTTCCAATGTCATAAAAAAATATATATAAATGATATAAACTGATTCATGAATTCGTCTTACCTAAGAATAGCAGATTTACCATTAAAATATTGGAAAACTTCACACGAAAATTCACGTGATACGGGGGGTTGGTATTTTGAAGCTCACCAGGACAGCGGGATTACAATGGTTATAAAATTAAGTCCAGACGACCATGAATAGGTGGCAGCACTGGTAGGCATAGATCGAGTTTTGTTTTTCTATCTGTCTATCAATTTAGGGATAATAATAAATCTTTATTACAAAGAACTGTTACAATTTTATTTCAATATCAACTACAACATTAATATACTTAGATTAAAAAATTGCTTATAGTACGTTTATAATATTGTATTTGGTACTGTGGGGTACCTTATAGCTAACGTTCGCCGGTCTAGTTTCCTCGCGCCCGCTCACATTAGCTGTGATACTGTTTCACAGTTCAAAAGTTATGATGCTACAGACAGACACACACACTCACATACATGTAACTAAGGAGGACCCAAATTGTGTATGCGATAGTGAGACATAAGAGACCATGGCGCACATTCTCTTTGAATGTCCGATAAATGCGAGAGATAGCATGATCTGGAGAAAGAAATAGGTGCAGATATCAATGAGCATAATATTAGAGAATTAATGATAAAAAAAGACATTCAACAAAAAGTGTTGGAATCCTATCCTACTTATATTATAAATGCGAAAGCTTGTATGTTTGTTTGTTTTTTATACCTTCACGCAAAAATTACTGAACCGATTTTCATCATATTTGGCACACACATAGAGGGTAATTTGGATTAACACATAGGTCAGTTTTTATCCAGAAAAAAAATCCTGTGGGAACATCAACCACGGGGGCAACGCAGCGGGCAACCTAAAGCTCGGTGAAGTTACAAAAAATCGCGAGATTAGCAACAATTTAATAATTCAAAAAAAAAA
>NJDD01005357.1:98726-115571 GCA_002245505.1 Calephelis nemesis
GCCTGGCAGGAAGGCAGATGGTATATTCTACAAAGGAGCCCGGACCAACACGGGGAAAGAAAAACTCAGCCATATCTTAAATCTTATGAGTATAACATTAATATTACGCACCTAGTGAAATACTATGAACTGGTAGAACTCTTATACTCGTGTTGTTTGTAAATATGATAACGGCATTGTAGAGTTCTGGAAAGTGATTGACCAATCACAGGGGCATTTACCCAGACCTACTACCACCACTTTGAGTATTTGACTATTTTCTTGGACCTTGGTAATTTCCTTTTCAACCGACTCAAAAAATAAGGAGGTTATGAAATCATCTCTTTTTTTGTATTGTTGTTACGTGATTATATTATACAGAATGAATTTTGACAGTTCTTGTTTTTAAATTGTAGGTGTATGATTCAGATATGATTGCATTTAACTTTGATTAAGATCCAATAAGATCTTCTCTTGATGTTACCCGCGACTTCATGACCATAGAATAGTAAAAATTAGTATTTTTGGGATATTTTTTTTTTGCAATACACACATAGAAAATGCTGATTTTATAACAAGGCTCATTTTAACACATTATTGTAAACAACGTTTTGGACTTAGGTTTTTATTTAGACAAATGCATATTTAACTTCATGAAAATCGGTTTAACTGTTCTTCACGCCCATATCCCCGAAGAGGTAGGCAGAGGCACAACCAGGGCACCCACGTCTAGCCGAAGACACTAAATCTCACAATGTGATAGGTGGCAAGCCTATCGTCAACCGGGCACATATCCTATCCCGAGCAACATTTTTTTTTTATTAGAAAATTGGAAAAACCCAATTTTCTTTTTGTTGGTTTAACTGTTAAGCTATAAAGCTTAACACACATGATTTTCTCAATTATAATATTACTAGCTGCGCCCCGCGGTTTCACCCGCGTAAGTCCCAATCCCCCGGGAACTCCGGAATAAAAAGTAGCCTATGTGTTATTCTGGGTCTTCAGCTACCTACATACCAAATTTCATCGTAATCGGCTTTGTAGTTTTTGCGTGAAAGAGTAACAAACATCCATACATCCATACATACAAACTTTCGCATTTATAATATTAATAGGATATTAGAAGTCAATTGCATCTGTTTCTTTAAATATGTATATTCTATGTACAGAATTCCCTCTTCTACAGTTATGTTATAAGTATGTGTTATAAGTAAGTATTGAGTATAATATTAGTTTTGATAGTGTGGATTATTTTCGTGATAGCCAATTAAATCATGCTTGGCTTACTTCATTTTCATACAAACTTTCATCCCCTACAATAGGGGTAGATTTTTGAAAAAAAAATGTTTGAACTATAACAAATTTCCTTGGAATCGGTTTGGCGGTATAGCCGTGAAAGCCTTAAGCAGACAAACAGTTCTTTTTTTCTTCTAAAAAATCCTATTAAAATTATAAATGCGAAAGTTTGTATGTATGGATGTTTGTTACTCTTTCACGCAAAAACTACAAAGCCGATTACGATGAAATTTGGTATGTAGGTAGCTGAAGACCCAGAATAACATATAGGCTACTTTTATTCCGGAGTTCCCGCGGGATTGGGACTTACGCGGACGAAACCGCGGGGCGCAGCTAGTATTACATAAAAATCTTAGATGCAACATCGTTTCCCGGTCCAGAGAGTAATGTAGTCGATGCACTTGCACGTAAGACTTAACACCTCTTTTACGGGAAAGCGACTCATCTGTAATTAATCATCTATGATGTCTATAGGTCGCGGTTATTTCTTAACATTAGATTTTTGACGTATTCCGAGTTAGAGGGTAAGCTTACTTTTGCTCGAGGTCTAACATCGCCGCCTCAGGTTGGTAACGCACCATTACCGCTTTGGGTGTCTCTTCGCGACTTGAATTTCTTGCCATCAGGAAATCCGTCTGCTTGTTTTCCTTTCAATATCATAAAAAAAAACTCAGGGTCCTGATCCTCGCTATATTCTCCCAAAAACAGGAATTAGTTTGAGGAGTGAGGACACTAATTGTTTAACATTTACATACTACATACTATCTTATATACTACTTCTTACCGTATCCCTGTGTGATCCCACAGCTATGTTATAAAAAAATATTTAAGGATGTGTTCAAGGTGGAGGTGCAGTCATTATTTTTATTAGATGCAATAAAAATTTACAAAATGTCAAATATTTACATTTGCATCCGTAATGATATTTGTAATTATGAATATGAACATGGAATGAGTAATAATTTAGTTTGTAGAGTTTGAGATTAATTATTATATGTTTTAATAGTTAAGGCAAGGTCTAATGATAAAAACATAAAAGATTTTGTTTTGTATTCTATCAGGTTTTGCTGAGCAAAGCATTACGCTTTAAAAGAACAACATTGCTAGCAGCCCGTCCCAGTTTCCTACGGGTATGAAAACCTCAATGCTATGAACATGTGGACTTCCCTTTGGATCAGTCTATTTATTAATACGACCGCATAATATATTTCAAAGTTGTAAAGAGCTAAGCATGCATACAGACAGACATTGAACAGCGACATATGTATCCATTTGTACTGTAAACTTACACAAATAAAATTAAACATTAATATGTTCTGATTATTTTAAATATCTACTGTTATTTCTCTGTGGTCGAGCGGTCCGGGTGTTGGACTTGACTGCATGAGGTCTCGGGTTCGAATCCCGGGTCGGCCAACAAAAAAAGAAAATTGGAGTTTTCCAATTTTCTAATAAAAAAAATGTTGGTCGGGATTGGAAATGTGCCCGGTTGGCGATAGGCTTGCCACCTATCACATTATGGGACTTAGTGTCTTCGGCTAGTCGTGGGTGCCCTGGTTGTGCCTCTGCCTACCTCTTCGGAGATATGGGCGTGAAGATACTTTACTTTTACTTCTATTTAATTTATTTATGGCAAGCAGATTTTATTAATTGAAATAAATAAACATGTTGTCTGTATAGTATTCGGTTTTCAATGAGATTAAAAATTAGGAGTTTCTGGATTTGATTGTACATTTTTGATGATTGATAAAATGTGCTTTCTGTTTTATTTCATTTAAATTGGTGAAGATATTTGATTGTGTTTTTGGGTTATACTTATTTATGCTTTTTTATTAACTTCAGTCCGCCACCTGCATTTGGAATTTCATTAACGCAACAAATTCATACAAACCTGCCTAGCTGGAGGACCACGTTCATTACTATTTACATACAAACACGTCGTTTTCGGAGACTTTTTACGCCACCTTTGGATAATGCCCAAGCGATTTGATCGTAGAATATCAACCTAAGTTCCCCGGGCTTCCACATGTTTATTTGTATATTATTTGTAAGTTATAAAGTTCAAGTTATTTGTAATTGGTATATTCCATCTTAAGCCGTCAGATCTGCAAAACACCGATAATGTCCATGGACTCCGGTCATATCTTATTAATCACTGTCTTATCCCATAAAAAAATACCTCGTGTTGGGCTTCTTTACAAAGAAGATCATTTTCCTGTTCTACCAGGCAGCTCATAAAAGCAAGTGTAGGTTTACTATTACTAACACTGTGACATCTGACTAACTGGTAGAGTATCGCTGCGACTCGTTCAGATTGGTATCAACGCTTTACCTATTCCTGCCGCCATTACGTCAGTGCGTGCCGTTGATGTGTTCCAGTTCGAGGGGTAAGAAACACGTCAACTCAATATTATATCTAAGATGTGTATAAAATATCTAGTTAGATGTTGGTAAAATGTATGTTTACCTCTTTGACCGACTACAAACAACAAACCTACTTTGTGTGGACTTCGTTAAGGGCGAAATTTAAAACGGCGAAAGTCCGAATTTACAAAAACATTAAAAATGCCGATACAAAGTAACCTAAATACTATACGAAAAAATACTCACAGCTTTGCATTTACTGAAATAAAAATTGCGTTTCGATTTTTCCTTAAGAAAATGATTCCATACAAATATTCCAGACCTTATACAACATTTTTTTGTTTTCTGTAAATAAACCGAAATATCAACGTAACTATTAGTATCACAAATTTGTAAGTGTTCATATTTATATATAGTAGTTAGATTAAAAAAAGTCCAAGTGAGTTTAATTAACTAATATAAATACAGAAAGACATTGGACAAGGACATAGGCTTCTTTTTTACCCCGACGACGGATAAAGAGAAGTGTTATAAGTTTGACGTGTCTGTATATATGTGTTTGTGTGTCTGTACGTGGTACCAAATTTTCTAAAAAAGGAACGATTTTGATGCAATTTTTTATGAAAGCTTTACGTGATCGAGATGGTTCCTAGCTATATTTCGGAAGTGTAATTGTTTTTCTATAATTTTGTGATTTTTATCCCGATGTGTCAATGGATTCCCTCGAAAGAACTCAACAGCTTTGAAATACGAATTCGAATAGTTATATATATATCGCAGTATGATATAAAATTGTGATTTCGAAAACGCTTTTACCTGACCCCTGACATAAGCCATAACTAAAAGGTTACAATATGTGGTAATTAGGTTAACCACTTGACAAGCCGGTAAGCTTTATTTATCTTATTAAAATACTGTTGTTACTTGTTTTAATTACATATGACTTGTTTCCACACGCAGCTTTGCCTGCTAAAGTAATTTTTTTATGAGTTCTAGCCATTGTGTTAAAGTTTCATTTGAATTCGTTCAGTAGTTTTTTGCGTGAAAGAATAAAAAATGTCCATCCATTCTTACAAACTTTCGCATTTATAATATTGGGATTAAGATTAAGATAGGATTTCTATTATAAAATCCAAAGAATCGTCCAAAGCCAGCTGCCACGCCGTCAGTGCTTGCTATTGTCGTGATGGTTGGCCAGCATTGCTATCCATGCAGGCAGCACACACATTTTTTTAAACGATACCATCAGGTGAGGGAAGGATCACCATACCAAGATCTTATTAAAAAATAGTCCAGGCTGAATAGTTTTATAGTTCCGAGTGAGCAGATAAGACTCGCCACAAAAGCTAATCCAAAACTTTGCAGATTTTAGTGATCTTCAAATTTTCCGGTAAATTAATGGAAAATTAATTATTAATGATTTGGAACCAAATTAAAAGCGTCCGAATAGTTAATGTAAAGTTAATGCTTTGTTTAGTTTGCGTTTCAGGCTGACAACTTCCAATTATATTAAATTACTAGCTGCGCCCTGCGGTTTCACCCGCGTAAGTCCCAATCCCGCGGGAACTCCGGGATAAATGTAGCCTATATGTTATTCTGGGTCTTCAGCTACCTACATACCAAATTTCATCGTAATCGGCTTTGTAGTTTTTGCGTGAAAGAGTAACAAACATCCATACATCCATACATCCATACATACAAACTTTCGCATTTATAATATTAATAGGATATTATATCACATGTATGTCATGTCATCTGGATTTTGTTTGCTTGTTTGTCTAATAAATAATGCCTCTACAAACAAAAATACGTTATATTCCCAGAAATATTACGTTAATAGTATACCTAATAACTATATAGATAATATATTATCATATGATTATGAAATATTCAAATAGATTATTGAATTATATATATAATTATATAATATAATATATATCGCCTCTGTGGTCTAGCGGTCCGGGTGTTGGACTTGACTGCATGAGGTCCCGGGTTCGAATCCCGGGTCGGCCAACAAAAAGAAAATTGGATTTTTCTAATTTTCTAATTACAAAATGTTGGTCGGGATTGGAAATGTGCCCGGTTGGCGATAGGCTTGCCACCTATCACATTGTGGGACTTAGTGTCTTCGGCTAGTCGTGGGTGCCTTGGTTGTGCCTCTGCCTACATCTTCGGGGATATGGGCGTGAAGACACTATATAATATATATATGTACACTATACCTATAACATACACTGTGTGGCAGCGTTCCGATCCGGTGGTAGTTTATGAAAATGTCGACGCGCACAAATACCACTTGTATGGTTCAAGTGAATAAAGATTTTTCTGATTGTAAATTAAGGAGAAAACGTTACTCATTTTATAAGTGGCGGGCGGTCTACCAACTGATTTTTTTCTTAAAATGCCTACATTAACCACTAACTTTCTAACGTTGTTGTTTTAACGTTTTTCTCTATCTTAGGTTAGCTGTAAGATATCTCTTGTAAGAGATAAGCTCGCCTTTTGTACAATATTTATATTTGTATTTTGTCACTATCAACTATTACGTGTGCAATAAAGTGTAAAATAAATAAATAAATAACTTGCAAGGCCAGTGTAGCTGTCCTAAATAGCAACTATTGGTTTTATTTCAGATATTCTACATCCACATTATTTTCTATTCAACACTACGCTTGGCACAGACAAGGTAAAAATGAAATCTCTACCCTACCTTGTAAAATAATTATTACTTATGTACTAATATCATTGAGTGGTTTTGAGTCAAAATGCTAGACTCGCTTTGCATAATTCTGTGCTTATCCCAACGTTATTGTATGGAAGTGAGAGTTGGGTATGTCAGAAAGATCATGAAAGTAGGATAAATGCGGTCGAAATGAGAGCACTACGGAAAATCTGTGGTGTAACGCTCGCTGACCGCATTCGTAACAGTGAGATCCGAGAAAGAGTGGGATTGAAAGAAAGTGTTGGTGTTAAAATGCGAAAGGGCATGCTCTGCTGATTCGGGCATGTGGAAAGAATGACAGATGAAAGATTGACAAAGCAGATATACAATGCGAATGTGGATGGATGTAGGTACCCGGGTAGACCAAGGCTGACATTTCACGATCAGATCAATCGGATACTATCCGAGGGTGGTGTCAAGAGTCTCCGAAACCGGCGTGTTTGTATGAAAAGGGTAATGAATGTGAAGGAAGCAAGACAGGTTTGTCAGGATCGTGAGGTCTGGCACTCGATACTCTCTGCCTACCCCGTAAGGGACTTGGCGTGAAGATATGTGTGTGTGTGTGTATGTACTAATATCATAGTCAAAGCGTCAGTGTTCGTTATTATCATATTCCGGTTTCTAGTGTTGTTTAGTCGGTAAACTTACATAGGCAAATAACTTAAGCTAAAGCCACGATTAAATCTTTGATGGCTGCCTGAAAAAACAGTCTGGATTTCAGAATTTCTATATTTATACCGAAAGATTTCATTTTTTATTTTTTTGTAAGATCAGCGAACAATCTCTCTCCTTATAGTAAAAGGTAACTAGAACCATATCTATAACTATAACATCTATAGAAACTAATAATATAGAACTATAGAAATTAAGTAGATATTACAGTTGCGTTGCTATCATGTAGCCGGGATGTTAGGCCTATTATGCAAGTCTATCCGCTGCCCTACCCTCCGGACAGGAACATAAAAATCATTATGGCAGCAGGAAGGAGTTGCAAGTTGTTACATAGTGCTACCAGTAGCCTTATTGGAAATTATCTATTTAATATCTTACGAACTGCCTGCCAGAAAAGCAGATGGTCTATTTTAGACAGGAGAACCGGACCAACACGGGAAAGTGTTATATAATACAAGTAGTGTCTGAACTAACCCGTGCAACACATACGGATAATCATGCTAGAATTAAGAGTCCTTAGTGGACTACGGTACCCTGAAACCAACGTGTGATTAATGTAAAATCGATATTGTAATAAGGTATGGAACGGTATGATAATATACTGTACCAATGTCACTGAGGGTTGGGATGATGTATGCGTCACGTGACCCCGCCAGGGTCTGCCCCGTCTGGGAAACTGCATGAAAATTAATGTACTTAATATACTGCGACGTATAAACAAAAGCTGTGAGGGATCTGTGTCCGTTCATTGAATATGTAAACAAATAATTGAGGTAAACTCCAGGGACGTTGGTAAATCAATACTTGTTTCTCGATATGTCAGTTTTCAATGTAAAGTTTAAAGCAAAAGTGATTAGCTTATTTTTATCTATACATAAGGAAATAGGGACCTCTATTAAAAGATGAAGCTAGAAGAGTTTCTTGAACAGTATTATTACCATTACATATTTTATCAGCCTTATTACTGGGCATACGTCCAGAATTGTAACTATTACGAACTCCTCCTGTCGATTCAAAAAATGGCAAAACTTGTTTGAACTCTTTCCTAAAGTTATCATTCAGCCAAGCATACAAAAATGGGTTATAGCAAGTGGATGCCATTGCCATAGAGTGGGCGAGAAAAAATGAAACATAGTAATAATTCCACTCTGTCATTTGCGCGTAGAAATCATTAAAAATATTTATTAAGTTTAAAGGCAACCAAGATATGCCAAATATTGCAACCATGGATATCAACATCCTGTTCGTTCTTTTCTTTCTATCCCTGTCTGCTTCTTCTCTTCTAGAATTTTTGGCGCCTGGTTTTGATCTGGCTCTATCATTTAGTCTTATACTCACACAAGTATAACATATAGCTATTACTAAAAATGGTATTAAGAATTGAAGAACTGTCGTAAACACTCCAAAAACTTTTCTTTATATATCCTATTATTTATGTTATAAAGGATGGTCTTTGTTCCTTGTGGAAGCCTCGCCGAATACAAACAGATCTGGCAGCGAAAACAGCGAAAGCGAAGAAACCTCCGATTGTCCAGGAAGCTGTCTACTGCGATAACTGACATCCCCCACCCTGACCCCTCACACGTCACTGTAAAAAAATATAACATATACAGTCAATCTTTGTAGTTTCAATTGTGCAATAGTTTTGTATTCTTTAATTTTTCATATTATGAAAACAAGTTTTTTTTTAAATGCTAACGTAATTTTTGACATCATTCATAGACAGTGACGAATATTTTTTTATACAAATAATCAGTTTAGAGACTTTGTTGCTTGTGGTCTAGCGGTCCGGCGTCGGACTTGACTTCTTGAGATCCCGGATTAGATCCCTGGGCCGGCAAAGAAAATATAGAAGACGTTTATTTTCAATTTTCTAATTAAAAATATGATTGGATATGTGATTAAATATCACATTGTAGGACTTAGTGTCTTCGGCTTCGTGGGTGTCCTGGTTATGCCTCTGCCTACCTGTTCGGGGATATATGAACATAAAATGATTCCCGTAAAAAAATATCCTCGTATTCAATTAATTCTAAACATACTCAATTGAAAATCACTAAAGTGGTAGCATAGTTGACCGGTTACAAAGAAAATATTTGTTTCCCTTAAAAATAATGTGAGCAGTTTATATTTAGGAAATGAACACCATCGTTCGAAGGATATATCTCGAACATACTAAAACTATTTAATACTTATTATGAGTTCACGTGGGTCAACCCCATATGTCCTTCAAATTCCTGTACTTCTGGTCTTAAAATTGAGCCATAAAATTCTATGGTCATTTCTCATGGTTAGGAATATGGTTATTTTTCAACCGACCTCCAAAAACGGAGGCCATTCTCAATAGTTGTTATATGTACATGTTAATAAGGCTGTATGTTCGTGAATTTGTCAGTATAGAATGGTTACGATTTCCATTTAAAGTTTATGAAAATTTTGAAGAATCTTGGATGTCTTTATCAAAATCGGCTTAGCAGCTTACCCTTCAAAGAGCAATAGACATATAGACTTTTGCATTATTGCAAGTATGGATGTCATCAGAAGTTTTTACTGTATCAAACATTTTAATTAAAAGCTGATGTTGCGGCAAACGGTCATCTATGTAAAAATATGTTTTGATTCTTCGAATACCCTTTGCAGTCCCGGTACCATGAAATCAAATGCTATCTACTAACTTGGTGCTAGTTGCAGATGCTGGCCTAATTAGGCTGCTGTTGAGAAATGAGGCGTTCTCACCCGTAAAAATATAGGTTTAGGTATTTTAATGTAAATGTTATCCAAAGCCATCGTCGTCTCCAGTAGTTTGTCATACTCGTGTTTTGAATCTGTATTTGCAATATATATTCTATTTTGCAATTTTTAGAAAATTATCACTTTATGGTTAGAATCCATAAAAAAGTCCGAACACCAACTTAACATGACCTGTACATTCAAATGTTTTGATATCTAGCGGATATCAAGTTCCTTAGTCGTTTAGTACGTGTTGTTATGTATTTTCTAAAGTACAAGACTTTTAACTTTAAAAAAAAACACATGCAGCATGACATGACAAAAAAATAATTAATAAAATTTGACTACGCGTCTCTGAAATCAATTAACATTTTGTCTTTTACCCTATCCTACAAGAACCAATTTAAATAACAGAATTCAAAGTATCCTATACCTACCAAGGGACTTAGAGTTATTGTTTGTTCGGCTTATTAGATCCAACAAGCTGACGGTATACAGACAAGCACGAAAAAGGCAAAACTTTTAACTATTTTTTACCCTTTGCACCTGTTTTTTTTAAATATCTTCAACATACAGAATCCACAATATAAATAAATAAATAAATACCTCTGGACAAGTTACACAACTTGAACCCCAAAGTAAGCAAATTATATGCTTGTGTTATGGGTGCTAGTCAACGATACCAATACATAGAAATACTTAAATAGATACCAGAATAAATTTAATAAACACCCAGACCCGGAAATGCAGACATCTAAATGTTCATCACACAAATGCCTGCCCCCGTCAGGAATCGAACCCGAGCCTCGCGGTTAGTCGATGTAGTTAGGCGTGTACGCTAGCCACTCGACCAACGAGGCGGAGTACAGATATTACTGACTTTTTACGTATAAATACAAGAAGTGCACATGAAATGCGTTTTTCCATTAATCCAGTGACCTAGATGCCCGCTGCAGTTGGTGCATGTTAATGTACCGGCCTGTAAGTACACGCATCGCCAATTTGCATTTCATACGTGCCCCGGTAAAGTGATTATTGCATATTTTATCATAGCAACACCTGCTTCTGTTCTAGGTATTAAAACACAATACTTAACCTTTACTGGCTGATGGTTAGTTTGTTACTAACACCGTTACCAGAAGTGTAGCACATACTGTAGGTAGACTAAGATTACAAACTGTCTTTCACCACGATCGTACTCAGCTAATGTGCATTGTATTTTAAAGATTTAATTAATTATTTAATGTATATGAAATACGCTCTATCAACGCTAAACTTTTATGTGTCTTTATGTGTGTTTTTTGGATCTCGAAAAAGCATTTGACAGGGTCATACTTAAGAAACTTTGGGACATTTTGCTGTATTTTAGGATAGACGGGTTCTGCTACATGCACTGTAGTCTTTCTATTTAGATTGTAAGACATGTGTGCGGGTGGATGGCAACATATCGCATTGATTGTAACATTGAAGTCAGGCAGGGCTGTGTATTGTCAACACGCTTGTTTATCTCGTATAAGGGCAAATTACTTTAAAGGTTAAGATCAATGAATGTGGGCATGGGCGTCGCCAGGATTATTTTTAGGGAGGTACATCTCCATCCATACATACTATTAATCAATATAAAATAAACATAATAAAATTATCAATATAAAATAATCAATAAAAATGATAAAAAAATAAAAATAAAAAGATAATCAATATAAATAAACATGTATTGCAACATACATATTTACTTACGGACACAAACATACATACATACAAACTCTCAAAAAGCATTACTCTACCGCAAGTTCAGTCAGGTAATTTTTCCTATCTACTTTCTTTCCGGCAGGGAGGTGCAGTTGCACCCCCCTGCACCCTGCTGCCGGCGCCCATGAATATGGAAATACGAAAGGGTGACCAAGTATTGAACTGCCTGCTTTATGTAGATGATGCTGTACTTTTGGGCTCTACACCATCTGAGCTACAAGCACTGGCTACAGTTATGGAAGGTGATTGTAAAGAAGGAGGACTACACTTAAATGCGAAGATAATTAAAAGATATAAAAAAAGAAAGAGACGTAGCCAAACCTGATGTAAGAGTTTTGGTTGATGATGTAGTGCTGGAACAAGTGAATGAAATTGTATATCTTGGTTGTGCTTTTACAACACCAATGCATGTGTACATGAAGCGCTGGGTAAGCTATTTCAAACAGACGTTGTGAGTCAGGGAATCTCTTTGAATAATTGTGTATTTATCCAAACGTTGTTATATGGAAGCGTGAGTTAAATATGTCAAAAGTCAAAAAAGACATGAGAGGAGGACAAGTGCGATAGAAATAAGAGCACTAGGAAATTCTGTGGTGTAAAGACCGCTGACCGCATTTGTAACAGTGAGATCCGAGAAAGAGTGGGATTAAAAGAAAGGAGTTAAAACGAGAAAGGACATGCTTCATTGATTCAGTCATGCGGAAAAAATGACAGAAGAAGATTGAAAAAGTAGATATACAATGCGAACACGGACGGATGTAGGTACCCGGGGAGAACTAGGTTGACATTCCACGGTCAGATTGCTCGGATGTTATCCGATGGTGGCACTAAGAGTCTTCTAAGCTGGCGTGTTTGTACGAAAAGGATAATGAATGTGGAGGAAGAGTAGTAGGTCTGCAAGAATCAAGACAATTCGATGCTCTGGTCTTAATTATTTTAAAACTATACTTGGTAACCCCGTAAACCCTGTGCAGTTTTAAGAAAAAAACAATTGTAAAAAAAAACTACTTACTAAGAACAAAAAATTAGAGTATTTCCCTACGACCCCATATTAAGATCGAGATTTTGTGGTAATTGGATCTCGTTAAGCAGGTTTTTTTTTATAATTTAATTTATTAATTTTGATTATTTTATTTTATACATATTATATGTGATTCTTTAGAGTATTTTTATATTATAATTTTATTTACATTCACAATATTTCTTATTTATTACAGTTATATTTTTAAGAAATAAAAATATTAAAAATGTAAATATAAAAAACAGATTCCCACTAGCGGTGGTCTCTTTTGACTAAACCGTCAGTGGTTAGGGCGACAAACTAAGAAACTTCCGCACAATGCGTGCCGTCCCCAGTACTACTGTCTTCTGAATCTGATCCGTAACCCAGGAATGTAGCGAGAGTTTCTTTAGATGGTGGGCGAAACTCTTCGCTATGAGACCGTTTACGGAAACTACTACGGGCACAATTATTGTAGAGTCAACATCCCATATATCGGTAACCTCGTTAGCTAAGTCTAGGTATTTTGACATCTTGTCTTGTTATTATTATTATTATTGTTTAGGTTATTTATTTATTGTGCATGATGCCTTCCACTCTTTTATCGCAGATTCTAATTTATAAGGTTGGCTGCAAAAAATATGTAGACCAAGAGATAAGCCCACCTTTTGTGCATTTCGTGTTCGTTCTGTTCATAAAACACTGTTCGTGTGTTATGTCAAAAACTGTGTGCAATAAAGAATTAAATCAATCATATATTTTTAAGTCAATCAAAAAATAATTACATTATGGCGAAGAAGTAGTAACTAAAATTTTCGTAATCTGTTTCGGTTTAGGAGGTAACTGAAACATTTGGTAGGCGGTTTTGATTTTGGCAAAGTTACGCGATGGCCAGAAAATAAATTTTATGTAGAGGAACACTCTTTACCATACAAATGTAAATGTTTTGAAACGTACTACGACTCATGTAAGTTGTAAGTACTTCTCTGATAAAAATATTAATCACATTAAATTTCCCTCACAGGAAGAGGATTTAAAAAGGAATATCAATCTTAAATGAGCTCAATCCTACTTCATCAAAGACATTTAGTCCTTTGCCGACTCGATAAAATTCTATTAATTACGTAAGCGCTAGTCATAAAGTTTCGGATTGGTTAAAAATAGCCAGGCCAATGTACCATCCGAGCGGGCATAAATTCTTAAAAAACATAAACTTCAAAACCAAAAAACTGAAACGTCATAAAAAGAAAATTCAAAATTTCAAATTTAGATCGCTTTACATTCATTTAGGAATCAAATTGGATTTGGCGGCAAAAATGACATGTTACGTTTTCGTCCAAAAATCATCACTAAAATCTATGATTAGAAGTAGATTCTAACACACAAAAAATAGAGTTTAATATAAGCTCTGGGTGGCGACGTGGATTGTTCTTGCTCCGCGCTTCGATTCCGGCTAGGATATAGGTCATTGCTCCCCTAAACCTGCGGAGTAGTCAGGTCACTTCATAAGTACTTCCATGTTTAAATTGACCAACCTGTATGTACCCACGTACAGGACCTCGACTTAAGGAACGTCCATTATTACTTGTCATTTTTATCATACGAAGATTATTATGGTTTTAAGCTAAGATAGTGGACAAACATGTTTTTTAAAGATAGAAACATAATTAAAAAATCTATAAAGACCTAAGTGGTAGACAAAACAATAAAAATATCATGGTTTTATTATCTACTCAACTAGCCTACTCGGCGAACTTCGAATTGCTTGGCATCAACAACTACTAACAATTAGTATTTAATCCATACGTTTTTCCCAAATTTCCTTTTTCAAATTTCCTGCAGCATTGTATTTCCCATTTTCTCTCTACACGACTTTCCCGGTTTTCCTATTCATAATAATCTTCTCCTGACAATAACTCAAACAAAAAAATGCAAAATTGGTCTATCTGTTCAGGCTTGATCTGCTGAGGCGTTTACAACGCGAAATAGGAATTCATTATTTCCATATAATATACAGATAATATTAAGATTGACAAAAGAATACCTAATGCAAGTGCCATCATAAAAAGTGCCAAATGGAAAGTTTTGCTTTACCTGTATTGATCTATGTCTGATGTATAAAATAGATGGTCTGCCTTCCTGTCGGGCAGCAAGGTAAGCAAAGTTTATACGGTTTATTACCAACAAGGTCCCGGGCGGTAGAATGTCCTGCAGCAACGTTTTTGGGTAGAAATCAACCGCCTTACCTATTCCTGCCGCCTTAATGATTGTATCATGTTCCAGTCCGGATAGCAAAGTAACCCTTAGACTTCCACAATTATCCTAATACCACTGCCACTAAAATGTGATGCACTTACAACTTATACATAAATTATCTAAAAATTATATCAAAATCTATAGCCTAAAAAAACGAATTTGTAAATATCAGATGTCGTTATATGTCCATTACAAATTTTAATAATTTACTATCTTCAAATTTTAGTAATTTAGTTTATTTAATAATTTAAGCGTAGTAAAACTGCAAAAAACCGACTACGATTTTATTAAATAAATCGTCTATGTGCACAAAAATTAAGTGTTTTCTTAGATTTCGAATTCGATTTCTTCGAATTCAGAAGTAATGTATAAAACCGATTAATATACATAAAAATGTATATTAATGGTAAAAAAATGTTTGAGTAGAGAAACTTCACCAGGTAACCAAAGTATTAAACTCAAAGCCTTAGGTCGGGAACACATTAAGTTTATAGAGGGCATGTGTATCTTATTGTCAGTTAATGCGACTGTTTGGTATTTTTCGAGCATACAGTTACTAATATCTAGTATGTAATTCTAAAATAATGTTATGCTGCCATTCGTTTTCATCATTAATGGTTAAGTTGATGACACATAGAATAAAATGTATGCAATATTGAGTATAAATCAAAACCACTAGTAGAGAAGAGCCCAGTGAGTAGAGGCAAAATTCAGATAAACTTTCTGCATAATTTTGCCAAGCAGATGCCACCCCTTCTTTGTGTTGGATTTTTTTTATTAATAAAAAACACAGCAACGGACTAATCTATCAGTTTGAAAAAACTTTTAACATATATGTCTTAAAAAAATCATGTATGCTGACTGAAAGCCACAATGTTGTAGTTAAATGAAAATTGGTTATTAATTGTTAGAACTAAAATTGAAACTTTCAATATGAAATAACATAATAAAAAAAAGTTTTCTAATAAAATTTATTCTATCTCATTTCTTCTCTATCTTCTTCTTCTATCTTATTTTCTTTTCTATCTTATATATTTTTAAGCAGTTAATAAAACCTTTGTTATCGTATCTCAAACAGTAGAACGTGAAAAAAGAAATCATATCAAATTACGACGTGGTAAGTGGAGTCGGTTTTTGCATTTATTCTAAACTTTCACAAATGTTCGAGTGCTGCTTAGCAACTTGCCCTGGTAGGAATTCTCTGCCTTGCCTATTCCTGTCGCCGTACTAAGTCTTTCAGTTTTGAATTTTGGTTCTACCCAGTAAAATAATGTACTTAGGCGACACAGCGAACTCTGTTGTGGCACTCCATATCCTCTGCCTAAGCCGCGTGTGGATTTGGCTTTAAAATGTATATGTATATTATGTAAGATGTGTTATACGTTCAAATGTTTCTCTACATTCCGGATTTAAAGTTTTTTATTCACTTTGTACTGAGTGTTGTTATATCTGTCATTTCTAAACTACAAAAATCGTGATTTGGAAAAAAATATAGAACAATCTGTAAAGCACATACTATGAATCAAAATAGGAATAAGTCGAATCGGACTTTTTGTTAACGAAATATAGTTCTATTAACATTTTGTTTTTACCCTTCTCCCACGAGAACCCCTTAATGGGCGGATTAAAACCATTTTTTTTTATTATGATCCCTATAACTTCCTCTGGAATATAAAGTACTTACCAGCCAAATTTTGTTATGATTGTGAATCACAGCCATGTTACATACAGACAATATTCTAAAAACAATATTCTAAAAATTTTTTTTAACATCCTTAATAATAATAATAGTAATAAGTTTTATTGCAAGCAAAAAATACCCATAAACCAAAAATGTTTTTTTAATGTAATTTACTCTTCTACGTTTTTTTTAAAGTATAGATAGCGTTATTACGCTATCTATACTTTTAAATATATTTATTTGTACAGTATCTTCACAAGAATGAAAAATAGGACAAGCCCGATTAGTTTCTTTCGTTGGATCGTCTTAGCGACAGGCCGCAATCCAATCTGGTGGATTATACAAACGAGTTACAAGTACCTATGGTCTATGAGAAATAAAAAAAATGTTCTATCA
>NJDD01005357.1:117534-128487 GCA_002245505.1 Calephelis nemesis
GAATCAAAATAGGAATAAGTCGAATCGGACTTTTTGTTAACAAAATATAGTTCTATTAACATTTTGTTTTTACCCTTCTCCCACGGGAACCCCTTTATGGGCGGATTAAAACCATTTTTTTTCTATTATGATCCCTATAACTTCCTTTGGAATATAAAGTACTTACCAACCAATTTTGTTATGATTGTGAATCACAGCCATGTTACAGACAGACAATATTTAAAAACAATATTCTAAACATTTTTTTAACATCCTTAATAAAACTAATAATAATAAGTTTTATTGCAGGCAAAAAATACCCATAAACCAAAAATGTTTTTTTAATGTAATTTACTCTTCTACGTTTTTTTTAAAGTATAGATAGCTACTTAGATACTTAGATAGATAGGTACTTTAAAATATATTTATTTGTACACTATCTTTACAAGAATGGAAAATAGGACAAGCCCGATTAGTTTCTTTCGTTGGATCGTCTTAGCGACAGGCCGCAATCCAATCTGGTGGATTATACAAACGAGTTACAAGTACCTATGGTCTATGTGAAATAAAAAAAAATATTTAAAACATACACAGAGAAGAGTCTCTAAGTCAGTTAACATTCAAACGCAATATATGACTGATGAAATTGAATGAAGCAGTACACGTGGTATATATACGTTATAGACACACGGAAAGTCCAATATTATCCCAATAACAAAACTGCGAGAATATAGACAACTACGGTGTTATTAAGTATTTATATCTTTTCCGCGTTAGTTCAGAAGGAAAAGTTCAGAAGTAGAAAAAAAACAACTATCATCCTAAGGCAAGCAAAGGTTAAATGGGTCATTCCCAACAAGCACCTTGCTGTGTGCTGTGCAGCAAATTATCCGGGTGGTATCCACTATATTACCTACTCCTGGCGCACTAATAGCAGTGTAATGTTCATGTCTGGAGGACAGGGTCGATAACAGAAAATTAAATTAAAAATTTAAAAACCCCCGACACAAGAACTAAATTTCCCTTTAAAAACTAAAAACTTTGCTGACATTCGGTTAATCTCCCTAATTTCACCTCCCACAACTTTTAAACGGCTCAACCAATTTTCATCAAACATGTCTAAGAACACTCGCACATAAGTTACCTTTCATACAAAAACAAACTGAATTGAAATCACTGCACCCGTTCGGAAGGTATGATGCCACAGGCAGACAGACAGACACATCAAACTTATAACACCC
Organism: Calephelis nemesis; assembly: GCA_002245505.1. Classification (NCBI taxonomy): domain Eukaryota; kingdom Metazoa; phylum Arthropoda; class Insecta; order Lepidoptera; family Riodinidae; genus Calephelis; species Calephelis nemesis. The sequence continues at coordinate 118,755 of NJDD01005357.1, forward strand.
CTCTTTATACGTTGGGGCTTAAAAAGACGATTGCATTTTACACCCTGATCACAGGGTAGTGACGCATATATACGGATAAATCTTGTCATTAGGGGATCCCCGTACTTGTTCGCTATCTTTTGATTTGAAAAAAATGCTATTTAAAAATATGGAGGTTGCCTATCACCGTCGGAAGCACAATTTATTGTTATCTCACTTCTTTTTCAATAAAAACCAATGACAGTAATATGCAAAAGAATGAAACTATAGTAGCTTCATATTTTTTGCGCCTTCTAAGCATTAAACATAAAATAAATAAAGAGACAAATTAACGTCGCATATTCAGCCTTAACTCAAGACAAAAGTCACATTTTTGACAGTCGCCAAAAAAATTAGACATATTTCCGGGTTTAAAATGTGGGCGATGCGTTTAGATGCATTTGGCGGCAGAAAAAAACTGTTTCGTAACATCACAGGCATTTCCGTGCCATGTAGCGGTATATTCAGTTTTTGCTTCAGTTTCACATGTTTATAGTCTGTGGGGAATCGTGCGTGAGAATAGAAATATCTATGCATCGTGTATTCTAATAAGGCTGAAGCACGTTGAGGCTTTTGCCTTAGAAACCGACATTTTGTTATCTGTATAGTAAATCAATGGAGCTGCTTAACAATTCCATGTGCATACTTTTCAAGCTATGACATATTTTTTAGTTTCTTTTTTGGTTTCTATGAAAACTAAAATTAAAAAATTGATTCGGCATAAATTTTGATTATCATAACTGCTAGACATATTTTTTTTTTATGATATTGGAAGGCAAACAAGCAGACGGATTTCCTGATGGTAAGAAATTCACATCGCCTAAAGACACCAAAGGTGGTAATGGTGCGTTGCCAACCTGGGGCCGGGATGTTAGGCCTCGAGCAAAAGTAAGTTTACCGGCTACCTTACCCTCCGAACCGGAACACGTCATGACGTTATGGCGGCAGGAATAGGTAAGGCGGTGGTACCAATCCGGGCGAGTCGCTGCTAAAATCTACCACCTAGTCAGAATTCACGGTGTTAGTGACGGTGAGCCTTTGCTCGCCTTTTACGAGCTGCCTGGCAAGGAAGGCAGATGGTCTATTCTACAAAGGAGCCCGGACCAACACGGGGAAAAACATATTAAACAATTAAAATAACAACATATTAGACAATTAAAATTACTTACTTACTTTTAAATATCACTAACATGGATTAAAATACTTTAAGAATTCTATTGAAAATTCTGGTTAAGTATAAAATTATTTTTTCCAAAAAACGTACAAAAGTACTTACCTACTCTGTTTTCTTTCTTACTTTTGAGGTCAGATATAAGATTACTTCCTAAATTAATTAAATATTTGAAAGATTAAATTTATAACTCTCTACATTTACTTACTACCTTTGCACCTTTTTCTTTGTTTTAATGTGTCTTCTAAACGCGCGTTGATTGTTTTGTCAGAAGTCACATGTTAGCGATAAATTGCCTTTTCTATAATGTGTTTTATCGATGTAGCAAAACTTTAATTATGAAAAGTTTACAATTGTTATTATTTGTGTAAAATAAATAGTTGTCGTCTTTTTATTATATAACATACCTACATAATTTCTGCTTTTTTATTATGTTTACGAGAATGTTTTGAAAAGAAACTGACTTACTATTATTATTTTAAGCGCTCTCCCGTTTGCCTAACTTGTATGTTTGCCACATACATCATATTGTACTACTAAGTAGTGCTTTCAGTTAATCGTGAATTATTCCTACATTGTTCGAACAATCCATGTGCGAATCATGGATTGTACAGCTAATCGTTGCACCTCTATCTGCTTCTTCTTGGATAAGCGTGTGAACATACTAACTTATTTTAATATATCTAAATAAATTAATCTATAACATAAAAATAAACCGCTAAATGTGTTGGTAAGCGCATAACTTCCGAACGACGAGACCGATTTGGCTAATTCTTTTTTGATTGTATTTGTTATTACCAGGAGAAGGTTTTTATAAAAAGAAATACCGGGAAAGTTGCAGGGAAAATAGGAAAAACATTACTTCAATATTTTCCATACTGAACGGGTGAAACGAAGTTCGCCGGAGCAGCTAGTATCTGAATAAATTACATGAATTGAAGAGAATTAATTTAATATAATATTATGTTATAATAATATAATATTAGCTTATTTGTAATGTGAATGTTCATCACATAACTTACCTCTGTCGGGAACAAACCGCTAACATCTCGACCAACAAGTCGGTCAAATATAACTTACAAACATTTGATATCTGTAATATTAAAATAATTCGGAAAATTTTATTAATGTCTTCAACATTTGGATAAACTTTAGCACATTTTTAGGAACACATTTTACTAATTCTATATTTTATGTTGCATCATAAATTGATACCTAGTAGTGATAAATAGGGTAGTCAATTGAAGAACTTGAAAGAGATACTACTCCAAGTATAATTATTAATTTGAATTAATTGTAGCTTCGGTTTTAACTATCCTACAACTAATTATACGATCTGTTTATTCAAATCTATAAATAATAATAATAATAATAAATAAATATCTCTGAACAAGTCACATAAATTGAATCTACCCCCAAAGTAAGCAAATTATATGCTTGTGTTATGGGTGTTAGTCAACGATACTATTACATAGAAATACTTAAATAAATACCAGAATATATTTAATAAACACCCAGACCCGGAAATGCAGACATCTAAATGTTCATCACACAAATGCCTGCCCCCGTCGGGAATCGAACCCGAGCCTCTCGATTCGTCGATGCAGTTAGGCGAGTACGCTAGCCACTCGACCAACGAGGCGGTCAATAAATATCTAGCAGTTTTCTTACGGTCCGAAACATCGATAAACGATGAAAAATAGTGTTGGATTAAGAAGCATAATAAACATATCTCAATTATTCATGTAGCACATTTTTGATATACAAATTAGCTCTTTTACAATTTTTTAAATTTAAAAGCGTATGAGTATTTGGTAAATAATTTGCTGAAAATTTGTATAAAAATCTCATATTGTTTATTCGTCAATAAATCAAACATAATACGCGTATAACGCACGTCTAAATGATTTTTTCGCATCACTTCCAATGTTTTTATCAGAAATCTCTACTCTATGATTAACGACTGTGTGTGCAGGTGTTACTTTTTATCCGCCATTTTTTGTTTAGTTTTTTTACATATCGGCTATGACACCATTCCAAGTAGGCTTTATGTATAAAACATTATGATGATTTTTAGTTTTATTTGTTTAGATTGTAATCGATTTTTTCAAATATGATATAAGCAAATATGTGAAAACAATACGTGACTAATGCTTATTAAACGACGCAGATAATAAAAATAATAGATGTAGGTAATATTGTTTCCTTTTAAAAATTAGCGTATCGTTATTGGAGGCACAATCGAGGGGTTAGCGTACACACCTTACTCCATCAAACAAACCCAAATTCGATTCCCAACGAGGGCAACCAACTGTAAGGTGGACATAGACATTAGTATTTTCGGGTCTCATTGTTTATTAAATTTATTACAGTATATATTTAAACATATCTACGTAGGTATACGTATAGTTGACTAACGCCCACAACACAGTCTTAAAATTATACTTATTTTGGAGTTAGAGCAATTCCTGACATTTCACAGACATTTATTTAATTCGATCCTTTGTCATAATGAATAAATGTGTATATTACAAGGGAATAAATATGACAAGGGTAGTTAATACCGAAAGCTAAAGCTTTTTGTTAAAACAAGTCAAATTACGTTTTTAGTCATGAGATGGGAAGGCAAAACATGCAGATGGATCCCTAAATACTTCGCCTGTAGATACCGAAGGTAGCATTGTTGCGTTGCCAACCTGACGTTGAAAGTAAGTTTAACCACTGCTCAGCTCTCAAAACCAGAACACGGCAAGCAGTGACGTTAGAAAATTAATGACAAACGGTTTAATTTGAAACACTTTTTCACGTTATATAAATTAACGAGACAATGATATGTCATATATCATTGTATCGTTAATTTTAATTTTAAAATAAATATTTCAAACATGGCGCATGTTATAATAAAAAGTTTTTTTATTTAATGTTTTTAAGTGATAGGAAGGCGAACAATCATACGGTTCTCCTGAGAGTTAGAGATAACTGTGTCCTATAAACACCGAAGATGTTGTGGGCGCGTCACTGTCTTGTGGCCAAGGTGTTAAGCCAATTGTGCAATTCTACCTGTCTACCCTACCCTCCAGACCGAAACATGACGCTGTCATTATGGTGGAGAGGTCTTGTTTACGAGCTGCCTGTTGGAAAAGCAGATGGTCCTACACAGGAGACCAACACCAACACCCTGCAAAAACATAATGTTAATTCAAAATTTCGGAATCACTATACATATTATGCCAGTTTTTTATAAAGAGTTTTTATAGTAAAAAAGTATACCTTTTCGCGCCTGTATCCCCGAGTCGCTTTAGACGAAGAAAGTAAGCCCCGCAATGTGATAGCTACCAAGCCTAATCTTGGCAACATTATTTTTATGAGAAAATTGATTAAACGCTTATTCTGTTTTTTTTTCTGTTACTTGACGCGGGAACCGAACCCGAGACCTTACTAAATCAAGTGTCATCCGGACCATTAAACCAGAAAGGCGAGATAGTATCCTGTTTAGATATTAATATAATTATATCCTTTACTGCAATAAACATTAAGTACCCACTGATTTACCCAGAGACAAAAATATCTACTTTGTAACGAAATGAAATTGTATTTTACAAAATTTAGTCTATCTTCGCCGACGCCATGATGATATTAGCTCAGTAAAAAGTCTCGTAAATGCTTATCAAACAACTACGATATTATAAACGAAAGATGTGCTCCCGATTATACGCAAATAGTTAAGCAACTGCCCATAAAAACACGCATCTACAGGTGTGTGAAATCAACAGGCTTTAATAGACTGATTTTGACGGGACAAGTGACTAAAAGAACAGAGACTGCAATAGAGACAGTTGGGAATTTAGTAAAATTTGTTATATTTTTTGTTTAATTTTTTTACTCGGTTTATATTTTTAAAATCGTTTAATTTTCTATACATTTCGTTCCAGACAGGATTTGAAGCTGTACTTTCGTCTCAAGCCGACGAATGCTTTAACCGTTTGAGCTGCTGAGGGTTCTTGAAACCCTCATGTGGCGAAAATTTTAATTCCTTTTTTACGCGTATATCCTATAGATACACAGTTCTGAGTATCCACTAAATGAGTTTATCGTTACACATGAAGTTCACATTTATAATGGATATAACTTTCGTTTTAACGACGTATTTTTATTTTAGCATTCGCCCTGTGCTTGGGTTAAGTTTCTATATATTTTAAAGTAAAAAAAATTCGCCCTATACAGGATTTGAACTTGTAACCTTTCGTCTCAAGCTGACGAATGCTCTAAACATTTGAGTTACTGAGGATTCGTTCAATTGTTTATTAGGTATTAAAGTTTTGTAATAGCTAAGTTTTGAGTTATTGTTTAAACCTATAAAGCTACGTACTTTTATCGCAAAGCCTCCAGTACTCACTATTCTGATATTTCGTTTTTCGTTCCGCCGTTTTGAAGTTTATACTTCAAAAATGTATGTATTTCAGCATTTCAAAACAAACGCAATATATTGTTGGTTCTTTGGTTGATATTGACATTGTTTATGTAAGTTTAGGGTAGTTGAAACACTCAGCCCAATAACTAAGCCCTGATCTTATAGCATCAGAAATAAGTAAGACGAGGACAAATCTATTCAGATTCGTTCTAAGACTCTGCTGCCTTGTAAACTACGTACCTTGTGCTGATTTTTTTTTATGATATTGGAAGGCAAACAAGCAGACGGATTTCCTGATGGTAAGAAATTCACATCGCCTAGAGACACCAAAGGTGGTAATGGTGGGTTGCCAACCTGGGGCCGGGATGTTAGGCCTCGAGCAAAAGTAAGTTTACGGGCTACCTTACCCTCTGAACCGGAACACGTCTTGACGTTATGGCGGCAGGAATAAGTAAGGCGGTGGTACCAACCAGGGCGAGTCGCTGCTGAACTCTACCACCTAGTCAGAATTCACGGTGTTAGTGACGGTGAGCCTTTGCTCGCCTTTTACGAGCTGCCTGGCATGGAAGGCAGATGGTCTATTCTACAAAGGAGCCCGGACCAACACGGGGAAGCCCGGACCAACACGGGGAAGCCTTTTACATGATATCTAGTTGATAGCAATTACTTACATTAATTTCAACTAAAAAAGCGACTATTAAAAAGACGATGTCGTTCTTGTAGTCATATCTATAAGAAAATCTTTTAAAAATTTGAAAGAAGCGAGAGACACATCGTTAATCCCTAACACCATGGCTAAAACTAGGTGATAGAAGTTCGAATTGTACTCGCCCATATTTATACCACTGAATCGTCTGTTGTCTTTCTTAAAAATGAATATGACAACTGTATTAATTATGGCTATAGCGTCAGTGCTATCTCTATCTGTCTGAGGTGTTCAGTCTAGAGAGTAGAGACGCTACCAAAATGCCTTAAAACCCATAACACCCAAGGATTAGGTTTACAGGATCACCATTACCACAACTACCTGTTCAAAAAGCGCAACAGTAGAGCGTCTCTATGCCTCTTTGTAGCGCGTGCTATGCCACATGCTATGAACATGTGCTAAATAATTGCAACAACTACCGTAGCATGTGTCAGGCCCAACTATAACACTCTTACTTAAGACCCTATCGCATTGCAATACAGGACTATCTAAAAACTTATAGTAGAGTATTACAAGAGTATCACCTGTTCCAATTACGGCCAATATGTGTCGTATGATGATATATTAACATGTGAAGTTTGGTCCTGAAACTCATTTTTCCCGTGCTCTTAACCAAAAGATCATTTAGATAACGTAGAACACATAAATTGTTATCGGAAACCGGCTACAGTTCCTTACACGGAGATAATATTAATTTATAATGCACCTTTGGGTATGTTAAGTTATGTAATGTGCCTAAAATATGTAGTAATTGAGCTCTGTAATTGGTAACAGGCTGGTTACGAATTGTGAGATATTTTACGAACTAACAAAAAAGGCAATTAAACAAATATATGTAATTTTATTTTTCTTAAACATTCTTATTAATTTATTTGTATTATTTATCATACTTAGTCGAAGTAGAGTCGAAGTAAACCTTAACTAGTTTTTAAAGTGTAATCAAATAGAGTCTAATAAAGTTTACATCAAAGCCATTTCGCAAAATTAATTCATGTATACCTAATAAAATTAAGTTACTAGTTTGTGATATTTACTATTTATAAAAATACTCACGCTTGGTGACCTAGCTTATGAGAATATAGGCAAAACAATTTAGCAATTTAGTAGTAAACAAGGCAAAATTTAGCAGAAAATTGTTTAGAAGAAAACAATTTAACTTAAAAGCTGTTTAGCAGAAAATTGTTTAGAAGAAAACAATTTAACTTAAAAGCTGTTTAGCAGAAAATTGTTACTAGTGGTACTAGTGATAAAAAAACTTATGCGCACCCCGCATAAGTTTTTTTATCACTAGTACCTCGATTAGACGGTGGAGTACCTACGTATATTTTGTGGAAGAGTCTTGCAGTCAGTCCTGACTAAATATTGTCAGTAATTGCCAATAAAGGATTTAACCGAAAAAGGCATTATTGACTATTAACTCTTACTGTACAAATAATGTAGAGACGACCTTAATTTCTTACCAACATAAAATCTGATTGTCTTTTTGCTTTTCAATTCCTTAGAAAATTAGCAAATACGCAAATTCACTCACACCATATGCATTTGCTACATACACTTTTATCTTAACTGGAAGTAGAGTGCTGTGCAGCACTTGCCGCGATTCACTTCCTTACCTTTTCCTGTTTCTACAGCTAAAGTGTTCGACACCCTCGTGTTTTAGTCCGAACTAACACCTCGGCTACAAGACAGCGGTGCTCCTGTAACATACCTATATTGTGTCAATATGCCACGGCTATCCCTAACCATCAGACGACACGGCTTTTTCATTATCTGATCACATATATGTCTCTAGTAATGTTACATAAGGATTTAGGTATAATTTCGTCGTATTTTTTACATAATTAAAATAGATTTAGCTACAATGTGGTTGGGAAAATTTGTTCAATATCGGTCATCGTTTCGTATTCGGTGTCAAAAGTAAATAAATGCAGGTTTTTACAATAACAATTGCTTTAGTCTTCTCTTAACATTAACTGATTTGAAGTCCAAATTATTGAAGCGCAGTATAACTGAAAATGTATGTGTGTATGTTACTTAATAACTGCTAGCCCTCTCTTAATGATGATTTACCTTTCGAAAAAAATCATATTGTATTCGCTATTGACCAAGAACACGCTTAACAAATATACAAAAAAAACGTAATTACCAAAAATTATTGCCTTAGATTCTATACTTCTTATCGTCGGAGCTTGGTGGAATTCCATTCTTAATGTAATTTATTAAAAAACACTTGTACTTTCCACAATATATTTTATTATTTTTTATTTTTAGTATTTAGCCAACTGGTTTCGCTATACAAGCATCATCAGGGCTATATAACAACTGAAGTTTTGTTAAAAATTAGACCGTACTATTTTTAACAAAACTTCAGTTGTTATATAGCCCTGATGATGCTTGTATAGCGAAACCGGTTGGCTAAATACTAAAAATAAAAAATAATAAAATATATTGTGGAAAGTACAAGTGTTTTTTAATAAATTACATTAATTATTGCCTTCTTCCTCTTTTTGTAGTCGGATAAAATTTTGAATTGTGAAACAATTTTAGTTCTATCTGTGGATGTAATATTTTCCAGCCAAACTCTCTTGATTTTTGCGGAGTGGCCAAAGACGTGTGTGGTCTGTCGTTATCATGTTGAAAGACGACACCCTTTCTGTTGATCAAATCCGAAGGTTCCATCTCAGTTTACTTGTGAGTCTCATCACCTGTTTGCAGTAAATATAAATTGACCTAAATAATTATAAAATAATTATACAGATACCTAAATTACATATATATATATTGTTAAGAAAAATTCGTAATATAAATAAAACGGGAAAGAGAAATAAATAAGGAGTGCAAAAAGCTGAATTGCGTATAATATAATACTAGGCATTCTTGTTCGTAGCACAGACCACTATGTGTCTGACACGCACACTTTTCATATAATTTGTTTGAACCGACTTCAGGTTAGTAATTAAAGAGGGACGTTATTTTATAAGTATCCCAACAGCCATCAGGTTTAGATCTAATTATGTAATAATCAAAAAATCCATACAAAAAAAAAATCGAGAAAAATTCTCAATGTTTTGGTACTAGACATAACATTGAAATTGAAGTCTGTTTTAGCAGCGGCACTGCATTAGACATAACATTGAAATTGAAGTCTGTTTTAGCAGCGGCACTGCATTAGACATAACATTGAAATTGAAGTCTGTTTTAGCAGCGGCACTGCATTTAAACAATGGATATTAATTAGCAGGAGAAATTAATATTATTTGTCTTTAATCATCTGAAAACACAAGCAATGTGTACAGTAAATGAATTAGGAGGCCCGTGCTGTTAAAGTGAACATTTACATCGCCATATTTAAAAACCATACAGTTGTTTGTCACAAAGCTGGATACATTACAAGATACATTATTTATTATCTGTCGATATGCAGCGG
>NJDD01005357.1:133388-146777 GCA_002245505.1 Calephelis nemesis
AAGGCGGTGGTACCAATCCAGGCGAGTCGCTGCTAAACTCTACCACCTAGTCAGAATTCACGGTGTTAGTGACGGTGAGCCTTTGCTCGCTTTTTACGAGCTGCCTGACAAGGAAGGCAGATGGTCTATTCTACAAAGGAGCCCGGACCAACACGGGGAACAATCGTTTATTTTTTAATATTTAATGCGACCCCTTACCTGCAAACCTGCGAGTTCATGGATATTTAAATGTTATATGCAGTAGCACTGCGTAATAATTTATTAGGTAATAGAAAGCTCGACCTGATTGATGCCACCGTTACCTGTCTTACCACTCACCTCACTCACTATCCTCGCGACCCGTGCTGGATGGCAGGACTTCTGGTACGAGTAGATTCGTTCAGTTACTTTCATACAGACTACCTGGTTCGTGAAGTGGGGTAATAATGGAGTGGAGTTATGCCGTAGATATTAAGTTCATTCTTTTTAAACATCGTGGCTTTAAGATAATCAAATCATGGCACATGGCACATGGCAACAATAATCATGATTGTAAAACAATTACCACAAATTATTAATATATATATAAAATATATATTATGTAACTATTTGTGTTTATAACTACAAAACTGATTATGTTTATGATGCTTCACTTTTAATTGGTAAATTTATTTTTCAAATTATATTAGATTTTCAATAATGTTTACATCTGTCTAGGGAAAATTGTAATTTAAGAAGAGCGGAGTCCTCTGGCACAGGCTTGTCATGCCTAAAAGATGGCTCCTACCAATTATTGTAAAATATTACTCACTATTTGATGAAATAAATAATTATTATTATTATATGAAAATTACAGTTTTTATACGAATATCTTTATATATATAATTCTTCAGTGAGTGTGTTAATGTCACTGAACTCCTTCTAGACGGCTGGACCGATGTTAATGAAAGTTTTTGTGCGTGTTCAAGGGAATTCGAGAATGGTTTAGATTCACAATTTGACCTCCTGGGAAATGTTTTTTTTAATTAACTTTTTAATAATAAGTCGTTGTTGATTTTGGAATGTTTCACATCGGATCCGACAGACTGCGCTACTGTCGAAGTATTAATGTCAAGCGATACGAAGTTTGCTGGGTCAGCTAGTAATATTATAATATTGAAGCATGCGAACAGAGATTTTCAGATTGTTTGGATAAGACTCACGTGGCATTTTGTTGTGTCCGGTGGTCCCCCAGGCTCAGCCTTTTGTAGGAGCAAGAAAATTGTATTGGATTGTAACTCGGTTTCTTCTACATATTTTATGTTTATTAATTTACAATGCTTGCTTGACACTGAATTAAGATATCATTACTCAGAGTAATCAACCAATTTTAACTTTTGGCTTTCAGTTATGACCTCTAAATACTGAATGAAATAGAATTAAAATTATATTACAAAGTTAGTATGTAGTTCATAATATGTATATAACACAGATGTGAGCGAGTGTACCGACAAGGAAACACGAATTGAATCGGACACGTCAATGCTAAACGCCAGATCAGTGGCAGCCGGGCGGAGTGACATTGCTTACATTTTTCACACTGTCGTTACTAAGTGAGAAATATTTGGAATAAGACTTCAATATCCACATTCCGTGTGTTTACTTAAGTTTATATCAAGGCTGTTTACTAAATATATTTAAATTTTAAACTACTAAAATATACGAATTGTACCTATGCATGTCACCGCAAATATCATGCGCATTGGAGTGTTGTACAGGATTATGTGTGTCAGATATCTACGATGTTGTCTGTCGATAACCATTGATTCTCGTTGATCCAGGAGCTGATGCAAAACCAGAGTATAGTCAAAATTATTCTACAATGTGAAATCTATTTTATGCTTAAACATATGAGTCGTGCCGTTTTGGCGTGAAAGCGGAACATTACATAAAGCGGCCGGGATGTTAGGCCTCGAGCAAATGTAAGTTTACCGGCTACCTTACCCTCCGACCCGGAACACGTCATGACTTTATGGCGGCAGGAATAGGTAAGGTAAACTCTACCACCTAGTAGAATGTCACGGTGCTAGTGAAGGAAAGCCTATGCTCTAAGGCAGATAGTCTATTTTTAATGTAATAAAAATATATTTATGTTTTTTAAACCTTTTTGTCCCCCTGTCCCTTGGTAATACATGGTAAGGTTAAAAATAACATTCCCTCTTTTATCGAAAATCTAGAATGATTTCTCTGCTTAATATCAATAATCTTAAAAATAACAAGAGAAAATGTAATCATTAAATGTAATGATTGTTCTAGAACATTCGAACCACGGAATTGTAAGACTTTCTTCAAGTGGAGAACATTTCCTTTTTAGAAATCGCGCGTTAAATGAAAAAGCTTGTGATATTTTTTTGGCTTAACCCACCCCCTTCCAAATCTTACATCAAAAAACAGTTTGACAGAACTTTAAACTCAAACAAGTATTTTCAAGTATTGGTTAAAAGCATGATACAATAAAAGCAATAAATTTGTTAAAAAAAATACATTAAAGAATAAATACATAAAAGGAAGAGGTTCTTAATTCGACTGTGTGTTTTTTAAATGTTTTTTTATGTGATTACTCAATAAAATATATTTAAAATTTGTATATCAGTTAAGTCTGGTGGAGTACGCGAAGCATAAATGATCGTTGTAACACCTCCATGTAACCTATTTATACACAAATAAAACGTTATTATTGTTATAATAGGTAGTCAACCGATTTTAATGGCGACCTGGGGGGTTACGACAAGCTCTTAAAACAGTACTATTTCAACAATACTAATTGTCAGCCGAGAAAGACAACCTTATATCGTAAATCATAAAGTTGCTTATAAAGGCAGACATTTAGCAAGATGGAAATAATACTGCTTTAAGCGTTCATGGTAGGGCCCCTGATCAAAAGGATCAGGTTGCCTCGGAATCATGACCTGATTCTCTTAATTTTTTCATGATCCGACTAGTGCTTTTGAATTTTATGTAATAATGCATGAAATGTTCACTTATCTTAACGACTTCACCGTATATAAAAAGTTTATACATTATTAAGAGTAACTCAAAAACTTTTTTTTTTTATGTTATAGGAAGGCAAACAAGCAGGCGGATTTCCTGATGGTAAGAAATTCACGCCGCCTAGAGACACCAAAGATGTTAATGATGCGTTGCCAACCTGAGGTCAGGATGTTAGGCCTCGAGCAAAAGTAAGTTTACCGGCTACCTTACCCTCCGAACCGGAACACATCATGACGTTATGGCGGCAGGAGTATGCAAGGTGGTGGTACCAATCCGGGCGAGTCGCTGCGAAACTCTACCACCTAGTCAAATGTCACGGTGTTAGCGACGATAAGCCTATGCTCGCCTTTTACGAGCTGCCTGGCAAGAAAGGCAGATGGTCTATTCTGCAAAGGAGCCAGGACCAACACGGGGCAATTACAAGTAGGATGTCGATAAATTTATCTGGGACCATTTGAGAACCATCGGTTGGAGTCATCTTTTGTAGTTTTATTGCGCTTAATTATTCTTATAATAAATGTAGCCCCGTTATTAATGCAAATGTTACAATTTAATATTAGGTCGTCTTGATGATGGCTTAACGCTCGACAAACAGCACGGTTAAATGTCGAGAAATAAAAAAAGAACAGAGTTTTGGCGCCATCGTGAATGAAGATGGTCGTATTTTTTCATAATTATTGAATTTCGTGTTAACATTGAGTGAAATTAGTTAATTTAGGTGGAAATTAGTCTAGTTTTGTTCAGCGAACGTGCACAAGTGAAATCATCATGAAGAAATTAGTGTATCGCGTATTTCCTCGCTGCTGCCAAACCTCATAGAGAAGCTTGTGTGAAGAAACCACCGCTTTACTCAAGAACTGAAACGAAGAAATAATACGGAAGACGTGGTTGTATGGCCTGAAGGCTTTTACCTGCCCCACAAAGGGGCGAATTAAATAAATAAATAAATTAAAAAAGAACACATCAAACTTCAAACGTATAAAACCTTATTTAACCCCTAAAGTTTTTGAAGGCGTTAACCTACCGACCCTTTCGTCCTGTCTAAGCTCAGACATATAAGGCTTCGTTGGAGATTCTTGATACATTTTTGGACGCACGATCTGATTTAAGATTGAAATTGATTTCAAACCCAAGTTTTAAATACAATGCCTCTATATACGTTTACCTGGATATCTTTTTCTTTTTACACAGATTTAAAATAAGTTAAAGATTTTAAGGGAGGAGCTCCTGTTTAGCCCCTCCTTTTTAATGAAGAGTTTCGATGTCTATGTATACCTTCTCTACTGGTTCTAAAACTCAATAAATATTACAGAAGCTGGAAAAATAGATGTTATTTCTAATGATAATATTCAAAGGCCGATTATAGACAACTAGCTGCGCCCCGCGGTTTCACCCGCGTAAGTCCCAATCCCGCGGGAACTCCTGGATAAAAAGTAGCCTATATGTTATTCTGGGTCTTTAGCTACCTACATACCAAATTTCATTGTAATCGGCTTTGTAGTTTTTGCGTGAAAGAGTAACAAACATCCATACATCCATACATACAAACTTTCGCATTTATAATATTAATAGGATAGGATAGGTACAGATAATAACGTCTATACCTTCATTGATGGATAGGGAACAATTCAACTTGCATACCAGTCCTAACTCTTTTTTTGTTTAGTATTTTATTTTATCGAATCGATATAAATTTCGAATCTACCACTGGATCGGAACGCCATTCACTCAGAAGATCAGGGGAAAGAAAGTAGCCTTGTCTGTCTGTCTTCATTTTCATGCCAATTATTGTGTTTTTTAAAGGTAACCTTGAAATGCAATTTAGTTTTTATCTTATACCTTTAAATGAGCAATTCTTGTATATATTTATATAATTGGAATTTCGGAATCGGCTCCAACGATTTTCATGAAATATAGTATATAGGGGGTTTCGGGGACGATAAATCGATCTAGCTAGGAATCATTTAAAAAAAATACCGAGCAAAGCTCGGCCATCCAGATATTTTTATTTTAAATATACAGAATTTACTCCTCTGATTTTAAGTTTTAATTAATACGTGTATATACAGCAACATCACACAGGAACAACTTTTTTTTCTTATATTTTAAGACTATAAAAATAAAAAGCCATAACTTAAATAAAAGCCCCAGTAAAACTTATACACAATATACAATTTTATCTTTCAAACAAAAATAAATTAATCGAAATTGATTCATCCGTTCAAAAGCTTTAACGCCTTAGACAGACATACATATACAGAGACACGTCAAACATACAACATCTCACTTTTTACATCAGGAATGAATATAGTAAAAACAATGAAATTGATATTTAAAAGCAGTCTGATATAATGTCTTATCTATTGTTATTTAACTATAAGTGCTTATACTCTAAACAAATTATGTTTTATAAATATTTGAAAATATTTTTTGAAGTTATACTTCTTTTGGCGCGTTAGGAAAAAATGATGAGGGTAAATTTTTACGATGCGCGCGCACGCCGTCACGAAAAACCGACACGATGAAGAAGAATCTATAGCTAATAGATAACATTTTAGTTTTTCAAAAAAAGGTACCAATAAAGTAAAAGTAAGGACATCTACGTATGTTTGCGTGAGAACTGACAACTGTATTCACAATATTTCTTTATTTCTATGGTTAGTGTCATTTTGTCTACAAATGTAAAATAAGGCAAAAGATAAAATTTTTAAAACGATTTTTTCTTATTACTCCGAAGAAGTATAACTTCTAACGCGTGTACATAAGTACACACACACACAATTTTTTTCTGAATTTCCACAGTCTAAATCTTTGAACTAATTGTAAATGTGTAACCTTTTTATACACACAAGACAGCGACTCTGTGATAAGAATACACAGACAAGTTATTGGTACCATACAAAAGACTTGGCTATAAACAACAAGAAACATCTTACAAAAAAAGATCTAGCACATAGCACTGTTAGGTATAGTTTAATAAAAAAAACACTGTTAATTTTCAACAAACATTTAATCTTAGCAACAAAACTCTTTTAGGCATGGGCCTAGCTAAAGATAGCTCTAACTGTATATAGGTGTAATAGTCATAATCGTATTTTTATTTTTTTTTATTTTTTTAGCACTTGCCCTGTGCGTGGGATAAATTTCTATAAATTTTTAAAGAAAGAAAAAATTTCGCCCCAGACAGGATTTGAACCTGTAACCTTTCGTCTCAAGCCGACGAATGCTCTAACCAATTGAGCTACTGAGGATTCAAGTCCCGTGGCGAAATTTTTAATTCCTTTCTAACCCGTTAACGCGGGTAGTTATGTCCTATAGATACACAATTCTGAGTACCCATCAAATCATTACAGACGAAATTCACATTTTTAGAATGGCCATAAATTACCTACTCTATATTACATTAGAGTAGCTTATAATTATTATTGCATATTAATAGTAATTATAAGATATTTCAAATGGATAAAATTCCAAACAATAGAGCTTTTAAAAATACAAAAAAACGTTATCAATTTACTACTTCCCTCATTAACCCTTAATTATCTGCGTTTAAGGATGTGAAAAACTAACATGTTACCATTTAAAAAATCAATTTCCGGGAGTATCAAATATAAAACATTTATTTAACGCTTTTTAATAAAAACTCTTTAGCTAATAGCGAATTTTGACAGACGACCCATAACGACGCACAGCCATTGTTTACCGATGCGTCCGCTATTTTTTATTAGAAATCCTATCAAACCCTTTCTATTTGTGGACATCTGCCGAAATCGATTTCGCATTTTTTCGGACAAAAAAATCAGGCGCAAAAAAGTGCGCTTTTTGTACGTTCTGCAATGTTTGTAAAACGGTAACCCTTTGATCAAATATGGCGGACTGTAATCTGATTTCGACATATGCAGTCTTTTTTCCATTTTTTTCGAGAAACTTGATAGTTCTTGAGTGTGGAGTGTGCCCATCTTTTGTGGCTGTAAAATGTATTTGCTTTCGCCTACTTCGTCTTCCGCATAAAAAAACCGCACGAGCCCTTGGGCGCTCGTGTTTGCATTGTTCGCCGCGATAATATCTCGTGATGCACCTTTTCGAATGAAACTTTTTTGTCTAATATATTAAATATATCCTTTTTGTTGATGGTTTGATAACTTGATAAAAAGTTGTGTTAGCAGACTCCCGTGGTTTTTTATCAATATCGGACTTTTTCAATTGCTAAATTATGATTTCCCAGGCTGTAAATACAAGATTTTAAAGCCTGGATGTTAACGGTACGTTACTGCCTAAGTTCTTACTGTCCTGACGAGTGCGCGATATGGACTGCATTACAAAAAATATTAGCATAACTCGTGATAAATACTTAGGCAAACCTACCTCTCAACACAACCAGGGCATCCACGACTAGCCGAAGATACTAAGTCCCGCAATGTGATAGTTGGCAAGCCAATCCCCAAACGGGCACATATACTATCCCTAGCTATATTGTTTTATTAGAAAATTGGAAAAACCCAATTTTCTTTTTGTTGCCCCGACCCGGGATTCGAACCCGGGACCTCATACAGTCAAATCCAACACCCGGGCAGCTAGACCACAGAGGCGACAAATTAATGTTCTAAATATGTAAATTTTGTAAATTAAGGAAACTTATTTAGCTTGTGCTTGCAAAGATTACTTCGTATTCGTCTCGGATTCCATTGAAGTATTCCTGCCAATTATCAAAAGAATCAAGAAAAGAAAGAAAAGAAAAGAAGAAAAAGAAGATAGTAAATTTGAGACACCTACCTCAAAAGAAAGGAACACTCATTTTTGACATTAACATCGTCAACGTAACTGGGAGCTAGTAACGCAAATATTTGTCGGGATGATGCCTCGGCCTTGTCTATTCCTGCCGTCATAGCGTAAGTGTCTGTCGCTCTCATGTTTCGTTTATCGAGAATGGGGTATCCGCTAAACGCATCAAAGAGGCTTAGCATCTCAGTACAAGGTTGGCAAAGCAACATTAGCTTTTATCTTTTGCTAAGTATATTTACTGGTGTTAGGAAATCTATCTGCTTATTTGTTTTGTAATCCCATTAAAAATATCCACTTGTTAGTTACTGAGTACCGGGATACTTCTATTCTTGTCACTTTCTTCCTTCCGGAATACCTATTATGAAGTACAAAATCTTGTTCACAGCAAATGCTATGAAAGAATCTGATATTACTTTGAGCGCCTATATAAAAACATTATTCTGTCAATAACATAAGTAGTAATTGTCTGTGGTCACCGTATATATCGAATTACAGGCTGGCCAACACCCGTTTCGTCAGGTGCCTGCCCACCTGTACCCATCTTGTTGTGACAGGTGGCTCTGTCGCGGGATTACTATATGCCCATTGCAATATTCCTCGTTTTTAGGTTCTATTTTTACGTGTAACCAGTTTGGTTGTTGGCCAAGTACGGCTGTGACAATGTATTCTCGTTTGCAACTAACATTATAATGTTCAGTTGTCTGGGAATCACGCTTTATTTATTACCTAAGTTATACCCTTAATCTCCAAACAATGATAACTTAGTATCTTCACGACCGTATCCCCGAAGAAGTAGGCAGGGGTACAATCAGCGCACCCACGACTAGCCAGAAACATTAAGTCCTTCAATGTGAAAGATTACAAGCTTATCTCCAATCAGGCACATATCCAAACACGGGCAACGTTGTTTTTATAAATAATTATAAAAAAATCATTTTCTGTTTATTGCTAGTTTGCAGAGGTAATACTGTGTACCTATACTAATATTTAAGATGTTTTGGTTTTTCACTTTTCCATTGCCTGGGATAATTCATCACATTTTTTTTTTAATTTTACCACAGTCAGAAATTTAACCTGTACCCTTCTTCTCTCGCTGACGATGATGTAACACTAATATTTAAATAACAGGGCTTCTGTAATACACTAAAATAAAGATGTCCCTAAACTATAACAACAAACATTTGTCTTTAAGGGCATTATAGTGAACTACTTCAGATTTTTTTTGTTGTAGTTTCAGGTCCGTTATGTTTTTTATAATTCACAAAGTATGATATACCTTGTCTAACTACTTTAACTTACTAAATCTACACGTTTTACATACATATGTTCATTGAGTTAATCCTATCTCTTTTTTATTGTTGCTTTTATTATTGTTAATTAATTTAATTTTAAATTACTGCGCAAAGTATTTTGTAGGCTTTTAAACACTTACGTAGATATATGTATTCTGTACACAGCTTAACGAGATACCTAAATATTTATATATCAATATTAGAATACAAAGGGTGATACATATAGTCGCATATCGATACAATGGGCTCTGGGAGAAATTCCTTCAAAATCTGGAAGGTTCATCAATATACCGACAAAAACCGCGGCAAAAACTGCTGCCCCGATTTTTATTCGAAAGAATCCGACCTCATAAGTATAAGAGGAGTCCTCCATCGCGAGAAACCCGTCAAACGGACCGCGTCGGCAAAAATGTGCATAATTGGCCCCGATCGCAAGAAAAAACCCTTCAAAAAGTCGACCTCTAAATGTTTTGAAAAAGTGCAGATTCACAGGATGTTCAATATTTTCTGGATGCCTAAAATATTAGAAAGATTATGCCCAAAATTACGAAAACATTTTAGAAAACCTCTTATGACGTACGTATAAATAATAACAAGGCAGTAGATAACGCTCCACCTTTTCCACTACATAATTAGTGACTTTACAAACTCTCAAACATTTTTCTTACACGAGACCAGACTGAACTTATTCCACACCTTACTTCCTTTTTAACATAAAAATGTTTTGAAAATATACTTACATTTGTTATGGATGTTTTTTTTACTAAAATATGAATAAGTAACGAAAAACAACAAATTAATCTACTGTTTATTAATGTATAGCAAAAACTTACGGAGCTTAACTTATCTGAAATTTAAACAATTATAATTTATTTTGTAATATCTTGCTTAGAAGAAAAAGAAAAAGCGTATTATAACATTCAACAATATTTTTCAGACAAAAAGTTTCTGATTTAAAATTGATGCACTCTGATTATATTTTATAATATATTTTATTGTTATTATTTGTCTTGTTTACAGTTCCAATCTCATTTGGTTTATAATATGTATGACATAACTATAATATGTAATTTGTATGCCAAATTATTGGTACAGTAGGAGTACTGTAAATAATTACAAGACCTCAAATGTATACCATGCTAAAAGCAAATAAAGATGATTGATTGATTGATTTGTAATACATTAACTGTCGTTTTTGTTGTTGATAATACGTCACATCCTATAGATCGATGCATTTCTATAGAGGATTGATTTATTCAAATCGAATAGTTTTTGATTGTAGCTCGGCCGCGGGCCCAAGAATTATTTGTTTTTGAATAGCAATTATATTTTATTTTATTAAACGCAGTTTCTCGCATGATCCCTTCAAATACCTAATATTTCCGCGAAATTCGTCTGAGATTGCCCTGACGACTAAACGTTCCTTTTAATATAAATAGCTTAAAATGACCAGCAACTTTTCGAAATGATAATGAGGCAGCGCAGAAAATATACAGGATTTTAAGTTTCTTTCTTTAATAAATAAAATTAAAAGAATTAACGAAAATAAAAAGGAAAAGAATTCGAAAGAAGAATAAAAATTAAAAAAACAAGATAAAAACAAGTTTTATGCAGTATTTTTTTAATTATATATATTTTGTACGTTTATAATTGTAAAAACATATGTAGGAAAAATAATCAGTTAAATACGTTTTGATTGCTAGGTATTATGAGAAAATCATGAACTCTTGAGATCAAGATCTGGTCTTATGATAGAACTAAGAACTCAACCTACCTAATTATTTTGTAATCACACTAAAATATTTTTTTTCAATTACCCTCGGCAAAACCTAACAGCAATATAGCGAAGAACAATCTGGATCACGTCCGCTTCGAAGTAAAAGTCTGCATCGAAATCGGTCCATCCGTTCACATGCACCCACACACTTTTTTTTGGAATTACTAATACAATACAATAACTCTTTATTGTGCACCAAATACAGATAAATTACAAATACATCAAATAAAACTTAAATTATAAGATACACAAAGGCGGCCTTATCGCCAAATCAGCGATCTCTTCCAGGCAACCCAAGTATGGAACAAGATTTAACAGAATAATGATAATGACTAATGTGTTGCCAACCTCGCGGTTTTTACAACTTTACCGGGATTTACTTCACGGGACTTAAACCCACACATATATGTGTGTACACACACAGCCCACAGATTTTGGATTATTTTAAATGAATAAGTACATAATGATTTATAAGATATACCCATCACCTAAACTATTTTAGCTAACTAGCTAAACTCCACTACCAGGTTTTAGTAAATATTACTTATATTGTTTTGGTTCCGGCTTGTCTACGAAGATAGAATTGTATTCTCCCTTCCTTAAAAACAAACAATCCAATTTTTTCATTTCATTTTTATTAAGTAACTGAGTTCATTTTTTGAAAGTCAATAATGCCTTACTTAATAATAACATAATATAGATTATGAAATAGCACATTACTACAATAAAAAAAATATCAACATTATATTTTTGTAGGTAAAAATTAAAATTAATATATATATATATTTATAAATTTGTTTTTGAGATATATATATGTGTCAAAAACAAATTAAAAATGTCAATAAAAAAAATTGAGAATAACATTAAAATAATAATTAAATCTAATTCTGAAATCCTGTTATAACAGTAATAAATAAAAAATAAAATAATATATAAATATTTAAATTTAACATGTTGTCCAAACTGAATTGTCAGCAAAATATTCCTCAATCTTATAATAAGCTTTCCTCGTTAGGGTATTTTTGACATATTTTTTAAAATTTGTTTCCGATAATTTTTTGATTTGCAACCATTAAAAATACAATTTTAAATAAAAACGAATACAATATTAAATGAAAATCTTTTTTTACGCTTCTTTATACTAATTCAAAGGGTTTATGGGGATTATCCACATTATTTTCTGTTTACATATTTTTATCTTCAATAGAAACTAATGTAATTAATTCTTTTCAGAGACGGGTACCTACATCAAAAAGTGTGTTTTCGTGAAAGTTTACGATATTTTACTATCGAGCCAAATTTATTTAATCGTGTTTCGGTGTCCAAATTTTCCTAAAGAATTTTATGAAATGTTACACATAGAAGTTGTTGCTAATTTTCCGTTTTCAAAGATCTAGTTTTAGATATTCTTGAGGACGATTCGGCGTATTTGGGAACTTTGGCGCCTTAATAAAGAAATATAGACATACATTGCTACGATCAACAACGCCTGTGAATATCAGAAACATCAATAAGTCTTACCGATACTTTGCTAATTGTTGGAGTTAAGTCAACTTAAAGTACACATATCGCTATATGGTGTTTGCTTAGACTCTTGTTTATTGTCGTTTTCCATTTTTATTGACATTTAGGTATATATAGAAGGATATATGATAAACTTAGTCCTACCTTAGCCTTATTTCCCGAGCCTCCAATTGGTAATTCATAAAATATATTGTCTTAAGTGATCATACCCTGTCAACATTTAGAAATTATAGGATATTAATTAATTTATTTAAAAAAACTGCAATCCTCATTCCTTATGTAATCCCTTTGCCTGTTAGAGTTACTACTTAAAACAAAAAATATTTTCCCTTGTGGATCTACTGTTTGGTATGTCTACTAGATCCGAATTTTACCAATCGACTTATTATCTTAATAATACGAGGGCCAAACTGAAAGTTTTTAGAACTGGCAACTTAAAGCATTATATTAAAAAAATAAGTTTAAATTTTGAAAATACAACTCTTTACCAATAATATTGAGTATAAATTTCATTCATTTGTCATTTGTTTTACGATTTGGCGGCAAATTGAAAATTGTCTGTTTACGTCAGAATGAATGTAAGCCGAGAAAATTTTCGTGCAATGATTTTTTATGACTTTCGATGTCATATAAGTCAACAAGAAAGTTATGATAGACTTCGATTGGCTTTTCACGATGAAGCCCCATCTCGTGCCACAGTTTACAACTGGTTTAATGAATTCAAACGTGGTCGAACTAATCTCACCGATGATTTGCGTGAGGGACGGCCTTCTACAGCGACGACTGAAGACAATATCAGTGTTGTGCGGCGTATGATAGAGACTGACAAAAGAGTCACCTATCAGCAGGTTCGGACAAGTCTAGGCATAGGTATGAGCCAAGTGCACAAAATCCTCCATGAACATTTAGCGGTCAGGAAGCTTTGTGCCCGCTGGATACCGCATAATTTGAGCGAGGCTCAAAAACTCCGCCGTGTTGATTGGTGCCGAGAAATGATCCAAAAAT
>NJDD01005364.1:19736-59673 GCA_002245505.1 Calephelis nemesis
TATATAAATGAATCCCAATTTCCCTTGATCGCTGCAACATGTCTATCTTAGCGATTCAAGCAATTTGTTAATTATTTTTGTGTTGTATTATTTATTTTAGGAGAATGTTCTAATTTAAGAAACAAAAGTGCAAGTTTTGTCGAACATTTACTAATTTAAAAATTAAACCAGACCAAGTAGCCATTTGGTCAGGTACCTACTTTGTTCATAAAGTAAAGTTTGGTTTAACGAATTTGTTAATCCAAACCTTTTGTTGAATACACGTAGTTTTATTAGGTAGCTGTTCATTTCCTTCAACTTTTAAACTTTCTGATCAACTGCATTTATTTCTAAGATAACATCTTTTTAGAAATCATTAAAAAGCTTCTAAAAATAAGTAAATAAAATCGTGAAAGTGATTCTCGAGCTATTGCGCGACCAAAGGGATAACAGGGATACATTTTTATATACAATAGACATAAATTTAAAGTAAGTCACAGCCGATTATTTATTTTATGAATTGGACATATTAATGCATACCATTAAGTGTCCATCGGATCCACAACACAAGGAGCCGGCTACGGAAGCGGTCGCAATGCTCGTAAAATGTTACGATAACGCGGCACGCACGTGTGTCCGCCGCCGGCCCCTCCCCCCCTCCCGTCATGGCTCCTCATATTTTACGATGACAATATATTATTCTATATTCAATACAACAAGATTGGCAAACGCTTTGTTTCATATCCTCGCCATGATCACTTGGAAGGAGCAATCTGAATACCTCTGTAACAAAAACGTAGTCGTTTCTTAAAAATATGCTTCATTACTTTAGATACCTACTAACTTCAAAGTAAGTAGGTACATAATTGGTACCCATAGTATATCTTTCGCGCTTGTGATTTATATTTCACAAAAAATCAAGTGGAAATAGAATCAAAACTCAAATTAACTCTGTAAGGTTCTGCTGAGTGAGATCCTTTTTTTAAGCTGTTTTTACAAGGGTTTTTTTATTAGTTGCATGAATTGCCCTTATTATTGTTAGCAAAATAAATCAAGAAAATCACAAAATTTGTTTTAAATATTCTATATGGCTAAATTGGTTTAAATATTGCATCGCAATATTTAAACCAATTTATGTTCTGTGCGGTGATATAATTTTCTTACGTCGAATATTGTAATGCCGTTTTAGCTGTCACCTTACTGTAGGCGGGCATCACACTTAATAGTTCCCATTCGATATATACATTTCATGGTGAAATCGTCACATAATCACATTACGTCGTCAGAGCAGCAGTAATGCAGCCGATTAACCCATTAGACAGCGCACTGACGTCCATTCTGAAGTCCACAAATTAGATTATACCATTCTTCGGCCACGATGATGCTATATCTATAAAATCTAACGCACTCTGTGCAAATCAAATAATTAATAGAACGGGTTGATGTTACAAACTGAAATATATTTCATATCTATATCAATTGTGTTTTTGTACATGCAAATATACATACCTATTTTATTGGTTTACTGATTACTTTCGTGTTTACATGGAGGTCTGCACCAGGAAAATGTTATGAAACAGGAAATCCAGGTCGCTCATGAACCTCAGTACCGAGAACCAGCCCAGTTGCTGACGTTAACCACCATTCCCTTGCAGCCCTCCCCACATATCTCTACATGGTAGTGTACAGTAGATAGGATTAAAATTAATCTTCCTATAAAATTATTTTTGTTAAAATATTATAAAGCTTATTAAACATAAAATAAAATATTTATTTAAAGTATACATTAGTGATATGATTTAAATGTTAAAATGTTTAAAAATATTGAATTTCTTTAAATTTAATTAAGTATTTGCACAAAACAATGTGGTAGAATATGTTGGCATGCTTAAATATTGATGCATGCTTTTTAGCACACATATTTCAAAAATAAATAAATTTAATTTTTATGTACCTTTTTGCTTGCAATTAAAATGCAGTAAAATTAACAGTAAGTTTTAGTTTGTTTATATTACAAGAAATATAACATCACACCAACTTTCAGCTAACCTGCTGCTTTCTTTTTTTAAGACAATTTGTAAAAAAATAATTAGTGCTTACATAAAATAAAATTACATCTCATTTAGGGTTTATAAAGTAAGGGTGTATATTTGCTTTAAGTGATCAGCGTGTCGAATGTAACCAAACTCAGGTGTAAGTTGTGGTGAACGGTGCCGGCAGCAGCTCCTCATCTGGTTTATCACAACGTCATTCTTGTATATTAATAGCTACTGTATTTGGTGTATGTTTCCACAAACACATTTTTTGTGGTAGCAAAGCGAACAAGTACACAGCTCTTCTGATGTTAAATAAACAAATAAATAAATAAAGGGATATTTATTTATATACAAGTTACACAAATTGAATCTAACCCCAAAGTAAGCAAATTATATGCTTGTGTTATGGGTGTTAGTCAACGATTCTAATACATAGAAATACTTAGATAGACACCAGAATAAATTTAATAAACACCCAGACCCGGAAATGCAGACATTTAAATGTTCATCCCACAAATGCCTGCACCCTGTCGGAAATAGAACTCGAGCCTCGCGGGTGGTTGGCGTAGTTAGGCGTGTACGCTAGCCACTCGACCAACGAGGCGGTTAAGAGGTGATGATGATGTTAACCGTGGACTGTA
The DNA here is from genome assembly GCA_002245505.1 of Calephelis nemesis. NCBI lineage: Eukaryota > Metazoa > Arthropoda > Insecta > Lepidoptera > Riodinidae > Calephelis > Calephelis nemesis. Next base: position 22,393 of record NJDD01005364.1, read on the forward strand.
GAAACTGCAAATGTTGTAGGTAGTCGCTGTGTTGTGCCCGAGGTGTTAGGCTAATTGCACAAAAGTAGGCAGATTATACCGAGTGCTAAATCCATCGATTCTTGCATCCTTCTTCTACCACTAAAAACGACATTGCTACAAGTTTAATTGTCTCTCATAACCATGTTATTTTTAACAGTAAGTTGTTTATTCGTCATCAAGTCGTAGCGATCAAATCTCCAATGAAGTCGATTATTCGTAAGTGCTAGTGCTGTGTAGCAGCTCGCTCGAATTAATATAACCGCCCTAACTATTCCTACAACTATTACGTCGTTTATTGAAGTTTATTATTTCTAAAAATCACATCGCTTTGAATCTTAGTGATCTGTTTCTATTATATCTTTTTTTTAAATCATTCAAGCTTTATTTATCTTTATTAAATTTACACTTTTTGATTCTAATAAGTTTGTATTCGTTTGGATTGGTAACATTGGTAATTTATTGTGTTTTGGTTTGTAAATATATTTTTGCCACTATCGTGTTACTAACTTAAACTTAAACTTTTTAACAGGCAGTAGCCTTTTCATTCCAGACAAAACAAGGAATCTATTTTCTTTTGCCTTCCAACCCCATAAAAACGATTTCATTATGCTTCAGTCTTATGACATGATTGTAAGAGCATGATCAGCAGACACCCATAATAACTTTATTAACAAAACAATGAAACATTGAGTACCCAACTTGTACCATTCGGAAGGTGTCATAATTTTCTTGCAGCAATTAGCCAGTGGCAACTATAAACCAGCCGCTGCTCGTAAAAAAGCAGTAAGGCCTTTATTTCGTAATCTTATGGGAGTTGTAGAGGACGAAGGGTTTAATTCGCTCATTGTCTTTTGTAATGAACTCAGTCATTAGATTTCTAAGTAATTAATCTGTGTTTGAATACTACGTAATTATTTGTTAAATGGTTTCATCTATCATTACATTTCTCAGAAAATGAAATGTTTCATGATACTGGTACATAATGTTGTTTAGTTAAAAGGGACGTGGCTGGATCTTTTTTAATGTTAAAATTATTAATAGAAATCAGGTGTACATTTTGTAATTCTAATCCGTATTGACGTCAATATGGATGTATAAATCTTAATGAGCATGGAAATAGATCAGATCTCGGAAAAAACATAAGTTATTTCTATGCTTATGTCTCAATTGACTCTTGCAGCTAAGTTACTACGCAAGTATATCAAGCTAGTATAATATATTTGAGAAATAATGATTCCATCACAAATATTAGTATATAAATTGGTGTCCACGCGAGTAAACGTGTTATCTCAAAATGTCATTTGGTACAAGGCTAAGTTACTAACAATGCTAACTTTACACGCCAGAAGGATACAATACATGAGACCGGTATATCTGCAGGTTTTGAATTAAAAATCTACAAGGAAACGAGAAGCTGTCTGAAGGATAGCATTACAGTAGACACCTCAATCGACATCCATCAAAGATGTATCAACAATAGCAGATAGCGAGTACGATGCTGGCTTCTAAAAAGTTTATTAAATTACATCTTGAAAATTCCTAGGTAAAAAAGATTTGGGGATGAAGTCAAAAAAAGACCATTCTAAATTATAAGTAAAAGATGTAGAATAAGCTTCTGTTATGCTAATTCTAAGTAAGCATGGTAGCTTTTGTGGCGAGAAGTTTTAGGTGCTGGACCTATTATATCAAGTCTTTAATTAATCGGTCGTTCCATTTTTTTAGATTTCAATGACTGTAATTACATGCTTAAAAACAAGTTTAACTTCACCTTCTCTTTAATAAAATATTTAATCGTTTTTGTTTGGATTAGTTGCGGTTTGTGCTGGGCTAGGATTATGTTCGTTGAAAAACATTAATATTATTTTAAATGTTACATTAACAGAAACTAATGAAATAATAATTTTAAACCAACTTACTATAGAAACTCATACAAGAACTTAATTGATTTTAACAATTTGTCATACCAGTCCGACTGGTTCTGCATTCATGTCAATATGAAATTTTCGCACGAGACCAAATTATCTACACTCTTCAACTGTCACTCTTGTTTGACGCAATTCGAGAACTCCTTTTGCTGTACCAACCATAACGAATTTTGACGCAACTTTTGAAACGACACTTTAAAATCAACCCTTTATAATGAATACAAATGCCACAACGTGGGAAATCTCCTTTTTTATTATCTGTTTAAGCTTATCAACTATTTACGATTTTAGATTAAAACTAATTGCAGCTACTGTTGTTTGAATTTAGCACCGCAGATGTGTTTAATAAAGACATTGTTATTTTTATGACTCACCATTTATGTTTTTTTCGTCAATACATCAAAAAACTAGTAAACGTCATCCCTTTCGTCATTAAAAGCCATACTAAACATATTCCCTTTGTCGACATTACCGTGATTATGCAAATTACTATCGTATATTAACAAATCAGCCGTTACAAATTGATGTTTACCATCATTAGCATACTTTTCAATAAAAAACGCGTGTCACTTTGCAACAAAGTCATCTGAGTCGTAAATTCTTTCACTACGCTCGAATCGTTTTATTTTAACGATTCATCAATCAACAAATAGCTATATGCAAAATATCTAAATTATTATTCGATAATTAATTCATTAGGGAGCGTTAACGTTCAATCATATTTTACCATTTTACGACGTTTTCTTCTAAAGGGCTGACAGCCGGCATGTGAGTAATATCTTCCACACGAATGAAATTCTTGGTGCTTTTAAAAGCAATAATTTAATGGTGAGTCAAATTGTCGATTCTTTTGTTACGTTATGTCAATATGTCGATAGGGTTTAGTATATCGAACCCTTTAAAATTTCATGCTCAAGCTTTACATTACAAATTGAATCAGTACAATGTAAGAGTACCCTATAAACAATACTGTTGTGTTGCCAAATGCAGGATGTCTTTTCTATTTTAAATTTATTGACATTGATTATTATATTGACTACTGTTAAAAAGAGAGAGTAAAATGGTATTTACACTAAAACGTCCTCCGTCTAAAACATGAGTTGAATATCTAAATTCGTTAGTTAACTCATAATATTATGAAAGGTTATATTTAATAATTAAATTGAAAAAATATAATCTAAAATAATATAATATGATCGCCTCTGTGGTCTATCGGTTGAATTGTCGGACATGACTGCAGGAGGTCCCGGGTTTGATTCTCGGGTCGGGCAACAAAAAGAAAATTGGGTTTTTACAATTTTCTAATATAAAGAAAACGTTGCTCGGATATATCGATATGTGCCAGCTTGGCGATAGGCTTTATTACATTGTGAGTCTTGGTGTCTTCGGCTAGTCGTGGGTGCCTTGGTTGTACACCGGCATACCCCTTAAATTGAAAAAAATTAGAGAACTTTTTCTAGATGAACCCAATTTAATTAAATACCTACTTTTTTCAAACCCATTTCGAATAAGGGAGATAGATGGCTATGTATTCGACTCCAACATATTTTTAAATATTATGTGAGTAAATAAAGATATTCCTCATTGCCAAGTCTGAATCTGATGATGAAATTCTGGGAATATCGAAAAAATACTCAATTTGTGTATACTTCGATGACACAACTTCTATTGAAATCGAATATGGTTTTCTGCATTCTGCCTCATCTATTCCTGACACCATAACATCAGCACTTGCCGTTGACGTGTTCTGGTTCGGAGGATAAGGTAGCCGGTACATTCACTTTTGCTAGAGGCCTAACATCCCGGCCTCAGGTGGTAACGCTCCATTTCTACTTTTGGTAGATATTCGTCTTGACTTTGGTTTTATATTAAGGTAACCAGGGTCTGATTATAGAGTTATAAATAAAGTGGACCTGGGCACTCCTAAAATTCCTAATCTGTCCAATCATGTTTGGGCTTACGTGACATAGGTATTAATGTCTTAAATAGTAATTCTCAAGCTTACTACTGACATTTATAATTAACCTTTACAAATAAATGCTTGTTACAAAAACATATTTTTTTTTATGCAAGCACAAATTTATGTCGGTTTCTTGAAGATTTTCGTAATTAGGTACATTAATTATGAGTGGTTCTAAGAAAAAACATAGCTAGATAGCTAGATAGGTGATTTTTGTTGTAAGCATGGTCCTGTTTATGGCATACTGGCACGGCGCGGATCGGTTTTTAGTTTAAAAAGTTGAGTAATTCGGTGTAAATATTATATACCTACATACATACCATTATTGCAGACTCTAAATGTAAGTAAATATGCAACATTACAAAATATTACTCCAGTACATGTTAGTTGTCGGGGAATCAATTTGTAGAGAAAATAACGAGAGCGACTTACAGACGCTGCGCAAATGTCACTTACGCGTTTGGAAAATGAAAGAAAAATACGCCATAATAATATCGTGGCAGTTTAGATTTATCATTTAACTTGAATTGACAATATTTAGGAAATTCAATTTTTTTACACGTATTGTATTAAATTATATTAACATGGGATTCCATCAAATACTTATTAGTACTTAAAATGTAAGATAGGGTTATATCAGTGGTATGCAATTACAATTTTTTTTTAATATTGTTGAGTTATAGGTAGGTGTTTAAATTTTTTATTCGTTTTTTTTTTAATGAAGCAAATGAATCGTAAAAAGCAAAATATTTTAAATGTAGCACATTTTATGATTTTGTTATTTATTCATTCAGTCATTTAAAAAAATCATAACAAAATCAATAAATTTTAGTAGTTTTCTCCTTAACGTTTAAAATACTTCACTGACAAAAACTAAAGAAGGAGACACTGACATTAAGGAACTTAAACCATTATTTTCTACATTTCAAAACTGGCGATCACATGGAATATTGTTGTGATTAAAGTTGGTGACAGTTGAAGAATTTTACTATTTACCTCTTGACTCTGTTATCAGACTAGCCGCCGTACTCAGAGACGTCAAATGTCTTTTTATCAATTACTATGTTGACATTTTAAATATGTAATTGTGTCCTAATACTAGATTACATATTAATTAACCTCTCCTATTGCTAGTAAATCTAGTTACTACAACTAAGAAACAATGAAACCGATATCCTGATAATATGAAATTCCCGCGGCTAAGTACGCTAGTCGGCAACATACGCTAACCTGAAACATACGTAATACTACTGACGCAGGGAGCTTCAGGAGCTTATGCATATATATATACATATATACAAACCAACCAAAAAAGAAATTAACCAACTAACAGTATCGGGTTTTGTTCATCCGTTTTAGAGCTATGATTTCACCAGACAGATTTACAAATTCACGAACACTGCGTAAACATTTCTTACACTTTTAAGTGTCCTCTTTTCTGTCTGGATATTGAAAACAGTTTAAAAAGCTGAGGTTGACCCCGTACTAACTGCCTATGTGCACTGAATTAGGCTACATTTAGGTATAGAACCCGCCAATAATCAAACTAAAGGCTGATTTCACCGATCATATTGAAAACCGAGTTTAGTAGAACCAAGTTCAGTGTAAACGAGTTCAATTATCAGACGTGATACCCTGCTCTTGCAAGAACATTTTTACAATTGACAATATTCTTATCCCCGTCATCATCATTGTCATCAGCCGGAGGACGACTGCTGGACATGGACCTCCCCCAAAGAACGCCACATATTACGGTCACTAGCCGCTTGTATCCAGTGACTCCCCGCGACTTTGATCAGGTCATCAGTCCACCGGGTGGGAGGACGTCCAACACTACGTCCTCCGGTGTAAAGCCACCACCCGGGAACCTTTCTTCCCCAGTGGTTGTCGGTTATGTGAACAATGTGGCCAGCCCATTGCCGCTTCAGCTTACTGACTCTCTGGACTATGTCGCTTATTCTTGTTCTTTTGCGGATCACTGAATTACGGATCATACTTCGCAGAGAAATACCGAGCATAGCTCTCTCCACAGCACGCTGAGTGACTCTGAACTTATTTAAGAGGCCCACATTTAACGGTAAAGTCTCAGTTCCATAATGTCATCACTGGTAACACACACTGGTGGAAGACTTTCGACATTAGGCTCTGCGGTAAAATCTGCGGTGAAACCTAGCCTAAGTTGTCCAGTCAAACATTTAATAGAAAACACAAATTTTAAAAATAAGTAGTCGATGCAGTAGACAGATTACACGTTTGTGGGATGTGATGACGTCATCGTTTGCTAGCAGTTACTGGATTATTTTACTGGTGCAGTCAGTCATTACCAGCTTGTAGAGTTATGTGCAGCAGCTTGACAGGTAATGGGTGTTTTTCAACGATACTAATACATAGAAATACTTAAATAGATAGCTTTATAAATTTAATTAACACCCAGACCCGGAAATGCGGATATCTAAATGTTCATCACACAAATGCCTGCCCTCGTCGGGAATCGAACCCGAGCCTCGCGATAAGTGGGTGTATTTTGGCGTGTACGCTAAACACTCGACCAACGGGGCGGTACTTATATATAATTGTCCCGATTCGAAGTTAAGGTACTCGGTGAAGCTACTGATGTAAAAGTTGCAGGTTGGCAATGCACCATTACTGCCTTACGTGTGTATGCGATATGGCGATGTATATTTCTTGCCATCAGCAATCCCGAATATACAAATATTTTCTTCATCTAAAGATGACTTTGATTTGAACTAACGATTTTTTAAACTTTTAAAAGTTCAAAACTCCTTTTTCGTTTGTATTTTAATAAAAAAAATATGTTTATATTAATGGAATTACAAATCTAATTCAAATTCAAAAGCTGTTAAAAATAAGGTTAAGTACACATAAGACAAAATAATTGAAGGGTCCTCGTTGGGATTGCTTAGACGTACAATGTGATATCCTTGAGATGGTAGGTCGAGTGGCAGAGCGGTGAAACATGCGGGCCTTCTGTGCGAGTTAAGTGTGCATACGCTTATTTTTAATTGAGTACTTTCGAGGTTAACTTGCACGCACGCGGCATGATTACATGCATGATAACATTCATAATTACATGCATGATTACGTAATAATATGCATATACAATCACGTATCTCTCATTATTTTATAGAGTAAATGTTCAAATTGGAACCAATGTATTAGGTTAGGGTTATATACGTCTTAATCAAACGATAGTCTTAGTTCAGGTTCGATGTCCCGAGGGTAATATTTGTATAATGAATAGAGTCATATTTTCTTGGTGTGGATGTTTATAGTATCACACTCATAAGAAAAAAATGTTTTTATATTGCATAGACTATACAAAGGTTCTTGTGAGGCCTCTAAGTGTGAAGTGCTAAGACTCTCAAAAAAGTGACGAACACTATCGTAATGGCGGCAGATGTAATAAGGCGGTACTACCAACGGCAGCAACTCGGAAGAGGTTATAATTTCATGAATGACAACAAAAATACAATCCACTTTCGTAAAATCGTGAATATAAAAGATCAGGTGTCCTGAGCTTCCACAGTCAATTAATCAAAAGGTTCTTCCATAATCCGAAACTAATTAAAACATGCATGCTCCAGTCCATAACGCCGCGTCCTATGGGAGAGAAATCCCTATCAAAATAATTACTCGGAAGACGAAGGGATTATCTGTAACCCTTTCTCGCGTCAATCAATTCCTGCTGACTTTTTGAGCTTTGTTAATAATTGGGGACTGTTAATTACTCACAGCTAATTTTGGAGCATTATTAAATAGTATTACAAATATACGGTTTAGTTTCGTAAGGAAATCAGTCAACACTGTTTGGTTAATAAAACGCTACCAATCGGTCTGATGTGTCACAGTGCCAAGATTATTATCTGGTCTAAATATTATCAGAAAATTAAAAATGTTCAATAAACGCCTATTCGTTATGTCAACAAAAACCATCTCGGTCACGTCAGCTTTTAAACAAATATATATGCGCACACACACACATGTACACACATATTTACAAAATATTGCATGTACTATTCGTATATACAACCAGATTCTTGATATTTTTAAATCACTGTCATTACAAAGATTTCGAAAGAAGGTATTTGACTTACTGTAAAAGAAAACATAATGTAGTGTTAAAGATTTTCTTGCCAATAAAAAAAAATGTAATAATATTTATTTGTTATACTTAATTTCAGAAATCGTAGTTGCAGAGGTTTCATTTTCATTTCATTTCAATTCGTTTCATTATCATTTCACATGTCTGTTATTTAACATTCCTATGATATTAACTTAGAAAGTGAATAATTACATCTCAGTAAAGTTATAAATTTATAAATTATTTACACAAGAAAACCGTAAATACATCGTTTATGATAGAAACTATTTCTGTTACAACAAATACATTCCCCAGTAAAAATGCAGAGCTTGTTTCCGAGAACGTAATCAATGTTAAAGTTTAGCAGTTGCTTCAGTAACTTCAACAATTAAATAAAATATCATAATGGTGGATAAATGTATGATAGAGTAAAACTGAAATATAATTAAAACTTAAACAGAAACGCGGCAAATTGTCATCTGCGAAGTTTCCCTGATATCTCGAAGTTTCGAGTGAGGCAGATCCGCCGTAAACCAGACACGTGAAGCTTATTCTGTAAATATTCTCTAGAGACTAGTCTGCTTCTGGCTAAAAGGTGGTTACCGCTACTATCGATCTTGTCACTTAGGTACGATAATATTTAATTTTCGGTGAAGACTAAAAAAGGATTTAAATGTTTGATTTTAAGCTAAGCAACTGGGAAATAAAATTATATAATAAATTTAAAGCTACGTGTTTTTTGCTTGGCAAGTTCTTCAAGTTTACGCTCGATATCACAAGATCAACTAATTATCCGATCTTGAAATCCAAAAACCCAATTCAAAGGAGAGGTCAATATACAAATATCAATTTGTAGTTTAAGAAAATTCAATTTTTATTTAATTAATAAAATTACCATAAAATAACGCTCTACACCTTAACAGATCGTTAACTACATATACTTATTGTTAAAATTTCAAGTATTATTTATTTTTTTATGTTAATGTCTCTTAATGTAACACCATCTTTGTAAAACACTATCGTTACACTATTGTCTGATACACAAACATACACACGCTCACACGCACATATATACATGAATATTTATGGGAAGATAACTGATAGCTTTAGCTTACGCTTACGGTGAAGGTATTTGGATAATGTAAGAAAAAATAAAAATTTAAAATTTTCCATTTTATTGGTAAAGCTAAAATATTTTATATCCTACGAAACAACATATCCTATCAATAAAGACTGACATTCATTTGAAAGTCTGTTTGACGATTATACAAGTCGAGAAACTCTCGTTTTACTTATGATAACGTGTAAGTATGTGGAGTTGACGCGTAGTAAGGGACATTATAAACTAAGAGCTAGCAATAAGAAAAAATACGTTTATTGTTTATTACGTCGATTAATGTCGTCTGGCTACTTTGATAAGAGTAAAAAATTAAGCAAAATTAACGAATCACTAGCTCTGACATCGCTTTTCTGAACTTGTAAATTGACGAAATAGGTGTGTGATACTATTCTCAAAATCCAAATAACTAAGTTAAATCTTATACTTACCAAGCTTTTGCCCGCGGCTTCATCCTCGCGAATTTCTCTTAGGTTAACATTTATTTTTTATTAGCCAAATGAGACACAGAAAGATTGATTTAGTTAGAAATATCTCATCATAGGCCTTTAGGACTTCTTGATTTTTTTTATTTGCCAGTATAAATAAGTTAGAGGGAGAACTGATATGCGAACAGGCAACAATAAGTTGTCCATGAGAGAAACAATGTTTTTTTTTTAATTCCACCCCAATGACTTTGAAAGTTTGCCCTTGGGATAACAAAAAATCTGCACTAATGGTTCAAGTTCAAATTATTTAAGACAAAAAATCACATCCTAAAGATTATAGAAAAACAAGTTAATCAAACAAATCAAATTAAAAAAAAAACATTCAGCGAAGATACTAAAATGCATTGTTAGCTGCTTAGGTGACGGTACGACGATATGGTAGGGATCACGCGAGGTGGGAAGCAATCGTATACCCGGGTTTTGCCAATTTAGTCCAAGAAGCGTACAGACGTGGTCTAAGGGTCAGCGTTAATTATTCTTAATAAGCAAGTGCGACTCGCTTTTAATTAATTCTCTAGACAAGTTTTCCGATGCGTTGGTTTAAATGGACTACTTATAATACTCCACATAATATACAATGTAGAATAATAATGTCACTCACGGCTATATCTATTAACTTTTAACACCTTACATTTGCGGTGAACTTCATGTCTGTTAAATCGTTACTATTTTGTTTGCTTGCTCAGGCAAGACATAATCTGCTAAAATTTTAACATCTGTTTTCCAATTCCTATTACTTTGGTTTTGTTTGCATTCATATGTAAGCATTTTTTAAATCTTGTAATTTTTTGTTACCAGTGTTTGGAATTGGATAGTGCGAGTAAAGTAAAGTAAAGGAGGCGAGAAACGAAAATTATAAATGTAAGAAATAGCCCTGGGAAAATTATAAATGAAAGAAATAGGATTATTCTTGAATCTGGATTTTATTCAAATTTTCATTGAAATTGAAATTGAAAATATGTTATTTCGTATTCTTGAACATAATTCTATCGAAATATTAAAATTTTGTTCCAAAAAAAATCATGGAGAATGTAAGAAATTACTTAATTATAAAAATAATTAAGAAAAAAAGGTTAAAAAGAATTTCGAAAAACGAGCAAACAATTTGAATTGTCTACGTTGTTGAATCGGAGGTCATTAGTATTTGCTAATAGGGTTTAATTTATCGGAGTTCACAAAGTTCAAAACTTGGAGTATTAGTTAAAATGAAACTGGTTTTTGAATAGTCACCTCTTTGTCTACACAGAGCGAGGCTATTATCATACATCCCAGAGAGAACTAACAAAACGTTTGTCTTTTTAGCGCATTTGTTTAAACGATACTTGTATTTCTTCGTCGCATACATTTCCCAGGAAAAATAGAGATCATAAAGAACTGTTCTGGCACTTTATATATTGTGGGAAAACACTAGCGAGAAATATGATTTTATGTTTTTCGGTCCCTGAATTTATTTGTCTTTTAAACTTTTCTTATTTTAAAACCATTTGTTGTAGATAAAATAAAATGATCTATTTTAATCAAGTCACAGATAGACTTCAACAAGACTAGTAGTAAGGACAATGTCTGCTTTCCATTGTCGTACTCCGGCTTACCCAACAGGATTCCCAATCTGGGTTTACACCGCTCCATTTTTATTTTGGTGTCTTAGATGATGTTTGTTTATTACCATCAGAAAATTCCACACAAAAATTAACTGTATTATGTAGATATGTAGCAATTGACATATTATTTTCACTTTTAAAACAATGAAGCTTTTACATAATATATATTGGAAGCTTCATAGAATATGCTGGTATGTTTGCATATTTTTGTAACAACTTCTTGGTACAGATTTTCCGTAGTCAAATAATTTTCATTTCATTTTCATTTAGTGTCTGCAGTCTGTGTTACCTGCAATTAGAGCTACTTTATCGGTCGGCAAATTAATATTTAGTATTTCAATATTATTTTCAATATAAATGGCACTATACTGGTAACGTTTTGATTATCTTTGTGCGGTCATCACGGTAGTAAAAAAAGTATCTTCACGCCCATATCCCCGAAGGGTTAGGCAGAGGCACAACCAGGGCACCCACGACTAGCCGAAGATACTAAGTCCCACAATGTGATAGGTGGCAAGCCTATCGCCAACCGGGCACATATCCTATCCCGAGTAACAGTTTTTTCAATTAGAAAATCGAAAAAACCGAATTTTCTTTATGTTGCCCGACCCGGGATTCGAACCCGGGACCTCATGCAGTTAAGTCCAACAACTGAACCGCTAGACCACAGAGGCGATAGTAGCCAAGAAAAATATGTTCTTGGTGGTGACACTAACGTCACAATAAATTCTTGTAAGGATAAAGTCAGGTTTGAAATGCGACCAACTTATGAGTTCAGTAAACATGTAACAATCTTTATATTCTCTCTGTTTATTGGTTTTGATTGAGAATAAATACCCAATATTTACATATTAAATTTGTTCAGGTATCTATTTTAATTTATTAGAATCGTTGACTCATGACACAAGCACATAATTTTATTACGTTGAGGTTTGATTTAATTTGTTTTACTTGTCCAGGGTTCTTTATTATTTATTAAATTAAATTAAATAATTTAAAAAAATGTTTTTACGATGTTCATACTTGAGAGTCTGACAGCGGAAGAACGTTTCACGAAAAAGCGGTTTAGTACCGACTTTGACTAGGTACTGTATAGATATTATGTTGGTGGAACTATACTTCATTATCGTCAGGGTGATGGACTCTGCTATTGTCACCACACAATATCGTCATAAACAGTAGACAAACGCAATTAAGTCTCTCAACTCCCAAAAGCTCTTATAGTAGGGTGACCATGACCATTCAATCAACATCGAGACATAATCATAAAACGTCCGACACGCGGCTCGCAAATACAAGTCAGTACAAACGGTCGATCCGACGTTTATTGCTCGGGATATGAACGCTCATGTTATGACGACTGGGGTGGTTTTAATTGATGAAACGATTTTTTCAAATTTCAAATCGATTTTTGCATTATTTTTCTTTGTATAAAACAACACGATAGACTGTTTCTCACAGCTCAACTTAACTGAAACACTAGCGACACCAGCGAGCATTCTACAGTAACAACAAAATCGGTTGATACCTCTTCGGATGAGTCAATCATAAAACTCGATCTCCTAATTTTGTTAATAAAATGATCCCTATTCAATAAAAAAAGTCAGTGTGTCTTCTTTTTTAAAGAAATTCTTTACCAAAAACGATGATCATATTAAGTGTTTTTTTGTATATCATCCCATCTTATACTTAAAATAAAATTGTCGAAGAGTGAATTCTGTACTTTGAAGATGTTTGGTAAATATATGCATTTTTAGGTTATTTGTCAGTCTGTCTATATGTTTGTGTCATGACCGCGATTTATTCCGAATCTACCTACTGAACCGATCATAACTAACTTAGCTGGTAGATATTTCATGTTCTGAGGAAGGTTTTAGGTGCCTCGTTGATCGAGTGGCTAGCGTACAGGCAAAGGGGGGCAGACATATTTTGTATGATGAACATATTTTACATGTCTGCATTTCCGGATCTGGGTGTTTATTAAAATTGTCCTGGTATCTATATAAGTATTTCTATGTATTAGTATCGTAGACTAATACCCGTTGACCCGTAACAAAATCATATGATTTGCTTACTTTGGGGTTAGATTCAATTTGTGTTACTTGTATACGGATAATTATTTATTATAATGTCGATCCCGCTCACTAAAAGGAGAAAGCTGTAACCCAAAATGTAAGTTAGGCTATGATTCCTTCACGTTTAGTCTGATTTTTTTGTTTGTAGTACGAATTTTACAGACGAGTGTATATATATTTTTTTGTTGTGTATAAATTACTGACATAGCAAGACTCCATGTAAATTGCTGATTGCAGTAAGTATGAGTATGAGTCAACCCACCGTTGACAGCATCCTGTTGATGAAATTAAATGAAATTTATTTATTTGCAGAATATGTGTGTTATAAGGTTAGATATTTAATTAGGTAAGCATAACAACATATTCTATTACATTGTGGTGTGCAATTGTGTGTTTAATTAAATTTATAGAAATTACATATTTATATACATATTAACATTTAAATCACATCACTTATTTATATTTATATTCAATAAACATTTTATTTTAATGTTTAATAAGCTTAACAATTTATTACAAAAGTTAATTTTAAAGCTACTGTACACTACCACCGTTTCTAACCCTAACCAGTCAGGAGAAGTAACGGCAAAAAAGCTACCCGGTAACCATGATTTCTTTACTAAAATTAAATTGATAATTATTAAAAAGGTATTTAATTTATTTACACTTGTCAGTAAAAATTTTGTTACACGATTGGTGGCGTCTGATGTTCCCGTTAACCACTCGACCAACGAGGCCGGAAAGAGATCCCAGCTGAGTTATAGGTTTGCGGCTTATCACTAACATGTTTAAAATAATATTATATTTGTGTGTGTAATAGTCGGCGAAAAAGCTCACGGTTCTTCTGATGGTTAGCGACAATATTGTCACCTATCTAGACAAGTCGCTTTACAGAACTCTACCGCCATTAAAATGAAGTCTGATGATCTGGTATGCTAATCAAAAATAATATTACTATCCGAGGTAGAGCTTGCAATTAAAACCCAGTAATATTACAAAGCATCTGGAAAGAATCAAATCAAAAATTAACTATTAAAATCTATATAGGAACCTATACTTAGACATCTTCAAGTGTAGAAAAAGGAAAAGTCCGGAATCGATGTCTATTATAACTCTATTATAACTTTATTGCATAAAAAGGAGATAGATGTAATCCAAATAATTATAGAACAATTAGCCTACTCAGTAATGTTTATAAAATACTAGCGACCCGCCCCGGCTTTGCACGGTTACAAAATATACAAATAAACCTTCCTCTTCAATCACTATATCTATTAAAAAATACCGCATCAAAATCCGTTGCATAGTTTTAGTTTTAAGCATAGAAAGGGACATAGGGACAGAGGAAGCGACTTTGTTTTATTCTATGTAGTGATTTTCAAAAATCATCTAGAATAGACTCTCTAAAAAATTAGATGAGAACCAACAATGTGAACAGGTGGGGTTTCGGAAAAGTTTTTCGACAATTGATCATATTTTTGTCATGGCTCAATTAATAGAGAAATATAATTAATTCCAGAAAACTTTATAAATATGTTTCATAGAGTTTGCTCAAGTTCTCGACTCCTTAGAATGTCAGGCAATATGGAATGCATTATTACAATAAGGAATTGACAATGTACATATAGAGCTCATATAATATGATACATACTAAAAGTTCGGCTAAAATACCTAAGATATTTTCCGCGGTATTGGAATGGTTTTTAGGAACATTAACTGGAAAAACTGAGTAATAAAAATAAATGGTAAATATTTAAACCATTTGCAATTTGCTGACGCTATAGGTATATTTGCTGGAAATTGCGTGCAGTTAGAGAAAATGATTCGGGAGTCAGCCAGACAGAGCAAAAAAGTTGGTTTGTACCTGAACGCTCCAAAAATAAATATACTAACCAACGGTAGAGACCAAGTTACTACAGCAGATGGACAGAACATACAATATTCTTCTTTGGGGCCGAGATAAACACAATATTCGTCTTGAAAAAGAGGGCTATTTATAACCCAGGCCCAAGAGTTTCCCTCATGGAATTTATATTTATTTCTTTAAACTTTAAATAAATAAAAATTCTAACGGTGACTTCTCAATATATTTTTGAAAACTTGATATATGACGTCTATAAAAATATAAATTTGTTTAAGAAAAATTGTGATGTACATGCTGTAAACACAAGGAATAAAAACAATCTTGTTGTGCATAAGTTTCGTCTCCACAGAATCAGTTATTCTTTCATGGGCCACTGTAAATGTTTTTACAATAAACTTCCCTAGCATATTAACTTACCATTTAATAAATTTAAAAATGTATTACGATTAAGTTGTATGGTAAGGGTTATTATAAAATGTCAGAATATTTAGAAAACAGAAATGCTTGGGATTAATTGCTCCTCATACCAATCTCTGCAAATTATTAGTAGATGTAATAAACTTTTGTAAATTAGATTTATAAGATAAAAGACATGCCCGCTGAGTTTTTTTCGCCGGATCTTCTCAGTGAGTGGCCGCGTTCCGATCCGGTGGTAGTTTTTAGAATTATATAGACGCGTTACAAGAATCTTTGTATAGATCTACGTAATAAAAGTTTTTTCAATTTCAATTTCAATTTCAATAGGTCTCAGAAACTTGGTCTTTTCTGCCAAAGATGTCAACAGAAGGATTGCAACCGCATGGTTAAAATATTGGAGTTTTAAGGAAATTATGAAAATTAAAAACATAGATATAAAATTGAAAAGTAAATTATGTCATACAGCGATCTTATCCAGCTTAACATATTATAACTTGCCTGCCTGGTCTCTTTGTATGAAATATGAAAACAAACTAGTAGTACATCAACGTAAAACGAAGAAAAGCATATTAAATATAAAAATATCAGACAAAATACAAAACAAAATAATTGGGAAGGAAACAAAAATTACTGACATTTAAAAAAAATAAGTGATTTAAAGTGGAAATGCGCGCGGGCCGTGTATGAAGAATGTCAACCGCTAGATGGGCCAGAAAACTTGTAGAGTGGGTACCTAGAGATGGACAAAGGAACAAAGAGGCCTAGGAGAATATGAGAGGACATATTTAAAGAAAAAAGTGCGATAGACTGGAGAAGACAAGCTGGATAGATAGATCGATGAAGAGAACTGGGGAAGGCCTACGCATGGGCGACAACTGAAATGCTATAAATAAAATTTAAAGCAAAAAATGCAGTAATTATTTTTACTTAGTAATTTAGTCATTATTATAAACATCCAAAAAAAAATTAAAAAAATGTGTAAAAAACATTGATTTAAATTAACAGCGAAGATGTTTTAATAATCAGATGTAAAAAATTAAAAAATATATGATTACGGTAATTTGTAAAACCAATAGTTTATGACAGTATGTTAAATAAGGAATTGTATATGTGGAAAGGGCAAAGTCTTAAGGGCATGAGGTAGAATAAAGGCTATTTTTTTATTTTTATCTGGTATGCGGCATGCCCAAATAGCAGATGGTTTATAAACCAAGAAAGTACATTTCCATACTATCGCAATCATTGCTTATCGAAACTGTATTACAAAACAAATTACAATATGTCGGTGAAGCGCAAATAACGACTGTCAATAAACACGTAAAACCGACGGAAGACGTCCGCCAATAAACGTCAGCGAGGATAATGACGTCACGCTTACAACGACCTTCCGAAATATTTTTACGAATGCACAGTGGCCGGCTCGTAAAAGGTTTACGACAGGGGTACCTAGGTTTATTAATCTACACTATTATGTCCCGCACATAAATAGTGAACGAATGAATAACAATAACGCTACCTCATAAAATACCTAATGGGAAAAATATCGTATTTTCTGACTCGTTTATTATTGTCTGTAGTCTTTACGTCTGTTTTTATCGATTTCTTTGATTGTTTATTTAGAGATATTTCGAGACTTATAGCACAGCTTATAGTTTACGTACAAAATTAATGAAGTATTCGACTAATTCTTATTAGAATAATTAAAAAAGACGTCATTAGTATAAAGTTTATGAGTTTACGAATCGAATAAAAATATTTATATTATGATTAAAGAGAATGCCTTTTTTTTTACAAAAAAAACTCAAATGTTATTCAAGTATTTATGTCCTTCTTATATGTAAAGGCAACTTGCTCCCTTAAATATTCGGGATGTAGAAAAGCTATTTGGAATTTTACATTGCGGTGTGAATCAAGTCATGAAAAATACCTATAGTGTAACATTAGAATAGAGCTAGTCAGCAGACGTCGTTATGAAAATATAATTAATAAAATTGAGAAACAGCAAAAGTACTTATTTTTATGAGAGAAAAACATGTCTAATTGCCACCGTATTTTATTTTACATTGAAATGTTATATACAATCAACGACGTAATTAAAACAAAATTGATCCAAATGACCATCGTAATAACAGATGATATTTGATGAGAGAGGAGCAAATAAATAGACATGGCCTTTCCTATTCCTTGCTTAATTAAGTGTAATTCAAAATAATCGTATTCAAATGCGGTCGCAAATCAAAGTGCCCGTATCTTAGTCCTGGGAAAGTGGAGCGGCCAGTGAATAGAGATGATTATTATTTGGGGTCATTTAAATCGGACAAAGGCGATGGACGTACACCCCTTTAATGATAGAGTTCTAGTGTCATGGAGATGAATTACAAAAGTTTCTAAAAGTGACTCAAAATTATTAAATTTTATTCAACTATGAGCTTTCGACATTTTAAAAATTAAAACCGTTACAATCATATGATTTTTCTAATATTTATCAACTTTGCTTGTATAAAACCTATGTGTACGAGAAAATTAGAAAAAACCTCCATTTTTACCTCCTCTTTTTCATAAAATAACTATTTTCTTTGTAAATTAGTACTCGTAAATGCTAATAAATAATACAATTTTAGTAAATAATATAATTTTACAATAATGTTTTTATAAAAATCGGTTCTTAACGAAAACGAGGAGTAGGGTTATCGACAGTAATTAATTTCTTGATAGCTTTTAATTATGTCCGGCGCTTCTCGCTCCAGAGAGGGGAAAACAATAGACTCCTACTATTTCCCATTTTAATAGAATAAAATACTTTGCTTGTTAAAAAAATGACTACGTTTTTCTACTTAACTTGAAATCTGAAATGCTATATCGTATATCTATCTATCTCTATGCTATGTTTACCGAAATTTTTCGTATGAACCGAAACAAACAATGGCTCGAACTAACTCAATAGCAGTATGACTATAATGTATAACAAAATTTTATTGTTGTTTGCTTAATATCTGATAAAATATGTCTGGCTGTTTCTTTTCGTGTTCTGTAAATAACTTATTATGTTTTTAACGCAAAAATGTTTAAGTGACAAAAATTTATTTGTAATATCACATTGTTTTGATGGGTTGTTTCCAGCACTAGACTCAAGTAGTACTATTTAAGTCATATCAAATAAGAACGACTACGATTGGATAATGTTGGGTATGTTAAAACTCCTATCGCCACCTTCAAATTCCATGAGCAGATCAGCTCAATTTCGTAACAAATTTGCATTGTCATCGGAACTACACGTGAACATAAACATAAAACTTCGTTCATACTTACAACATGAATTCTTAATCTGTCAAAAGAGATAATCTCCTATCACAAGAAAATATGAGTTCGATGCTATTTTATCTCTGAATTACTTTCATATCATAATAATACTTAACATATTGCTTTTTGTAAATTCCTGAAATTCATTACATGTTAGATATACGGACGTAGTCAAAAATAGCAAATAACAATGCGCTTTGCACATGTAAAAATGTCTTTTGTCATACAACGGTCATTGTTTTTTTCCATAAGAAGGGTCATCTGCTTGCTAACTATAAACAAAACTTTTAACAAAAATTGTACTCACTGTACTACTCCATAGATCTCCTGTTGTGAATTCCTAAAACTCATTCACATTATGAAATGGAGTGGACAGTTTTTTCCTGTTTCGCAATATATCGCCACCAACAGCAATTAAGGACGCGCGCCGAATATTTTAAAATACCTTTTATCATGTAGATTAACGTATTGACTCGACACGCCCCGTTTCGTCCCGAGCCCGATCACATTTATTGTCCCTTTGTCTCTATTGACGTAATGAGAGATTATTTTTTAACTTTGTATACTTGCCTTCCTCGTGGAACTATTAGTTACGATTACGACGTCTTTCTAGGAATGGTTTGATATCCGATAACAAAAGGTATTTCTGCGGTAAAAAATATGTAATTAACATATTGCAAAATTAATAGAATAAAAGCGCAGAAAAATTGCAAGAACCCGACTTCGATTTCAGAAGTATGACATTCTCCTCATTTACATAAAAAATAGTATAATTGATCATTTTCCTAGAACTCCATCAATCGCTCTTTCAAATACAAAAATAACTTTTAAAATCAGTCCAAAAATGACAGATAAACAAATAACGAACCTACATAAAAAATATAGGAGTTTAACAATGAAACAGCGAATTTCTGTATAGCTGCATTATTAAAAAATACATTTAAGCGACTAGGATAGATTGTAGAACAAAATTTGGGTGTTTTTAGAATTACTGTCTCTCTGTATGTTCATTAGTTGTTCCATCACCTAACAAAACATACTATAAGTAATTTGTTTAAATAAAACCAGGTAAGATTTTTATTTGTGCTACCGAACAACATACTAAAGCTAATTTTTACAAGACTTCCAATAAAGAAAGGTAAGGTTTTTCGTAAATTTTGTCTTTTTAATTTTTCGTCAATCACGAATACATAGAAAACTACCACAACGAATTCTAAAAGACAAAAAAAATTTTGGTTATAAAATTAGAATATCTAAAAATAGAAGATTGCTTTAAGCAGTCGCTCAGTTGGATGAAAACAATCATGGACAAAGAGCAAAAGAATACATAGCCCCCGAAAATTATTATATACACAAATCCCTTTCTCTTGGATGATAACAAATTAAAAATAGGCTACTTAAAAGTAAAAAAAAGTAAAAACGTATCTTCACGCCCTACCCCGATACGGAGGCATAACCTTCCCTGGTTGTGCCTCCACGACTAGCCGAAGACTTTAGGTCCCGTAGTGTGATAGGTAGCAAATCTATCACCAAGCTGGCACCAAACCAATCCCGGGTAGCGTTATCTTTATTAGAAATTAGACAATACAACATATTTTCTAGTTTTCAAGTTGAACGACCCGAGAATCGAACCCGGGACCTCAAGAAGTCAAGACTGACATCGGACTGCTAGACCAAAGAGGCGATAAAAATGATAAACATATTTCTAAAAATTTAAAAGAATTTGTGTTTTAGAAAGTGTTTTTAGAAAAATAAATTTAAGAAAATGTTGTATTCTGTCTCTAGATTATAAATAGTAAATTTCAACCGACTGTGAAGATGGAGGCAATTCTGATTATTTTAAATGTGCATATTGCTATTTTTGGACATTTTAACTAATTTTAAACCCCGACAAAAACAAGGCGGAGGTTCAAGTTGTGGTAGGTGTTCAAGTTGACCGATCATGTCAAGTGGCTGTTACTTGTTAGCTACATTCCGTGTAGGTTTTTGTTGAGGCTATTGATTTTTTTTTAGTTGTAGTGTTATTATTGATATTTTCAATAGTTTTTTTATTGATAAACAAACCTCAGATATCTACATAGATGTAGATAATAGTAGTCTATGTCGATATAGATAATAGTTAGCTTATTTTAAATTTCGCCATGCAATCCGGCTCGCTAGTCGCGATAATAGTAACATTTTTTTTTATATTGGAAGGCAAACAAGCAGATGGATTTCCTAATGGTATTAAAATTACGCCGCCTCAAAATACCAAAGGTGGTAATGGTGCGTTGGCAACCTTAAGCCACGTTAGGCCTCAAGAAAATGTTAATTTACCGGATACCTTATCCTCCGAACCGGAACACGTCACCGGCAAGCACTAACATTATGGTGGTAGGAATAGGTAAGGTGGTGGCACCGATCCGGGCGAGTCGCTGCAAGTCATTTAAAACGCGCTTAACTTCATCGTTCATATGCAAGACATTCGACAGTCTTATTTATTTATAAAAAATATTCCTTTCCTATATCTATTTAGATAAACAGGAATCTTCATTTCACGTGGGTCATTCATCGCCTCACGCCTGAACGGAGAGAGAGCAATTTTTCTTGTTCTTCTTTTGTTGTGTTAGTCATTATCAGAAGAAGGTTCTTATGAAAAAAAACCAGAAAAGTTGCAGAAAATATGTGAGAAACAGTGTTTGCATCAATTCAAACTGTTAATAGCTGTTAAAAGTTAATGTCAAGCGATACGAAGTCCGCCGGGTCGGCTGCTACTACTATAAATTCCTAGGTGTAAGCATTCTTGTCGAATCAAATTGATTTTATTAGTATCGGATGAATTCGTGAAATATGGACATGCAGTTTAGACAATTTGGAATCAAACTGTAAATTTGTTATCTATAAAACGTCATCCCCCTTTCTACTAACATCGTTACTTTTTTTCTTTTCTTTGCCCTCAAACGAATTCTACTTTCCAGTTCAAAAGTTATTTTTCTTTTTTAATCTTACTTCTGTAATAATAATGTTGAATTCTTGCTTAGTTTACAAGCGCAGTGACAAAAAATTAAAAAAACAACCACGTGGCAAGTTGACCTTTACTATAACATGACTCATAATATTATTCACCTCCAATCGTCCCTGTTCGACTGAGCGTAAATGCACCTGGTCATCCTACAGTGTCATGAAAACTTGTCTCTCTTACAATAACATAGAGTTGGTTATTGCTTTTTAAAAAAATGAAATAAAGACAGGTGTGGACGGAAGAAAAATACTTGAATGAACACTAGATTTAAAAAAAAAACTACCGGCGTTTAACAAACTTTATTCGCGTTACATATACTTAATAGTTTATTTTACTGATTTAGAATGTAGATATGAAGTAACAAATTAGCACTTTTGATATTTAGGTCTTTGATAAAATTACCTCCGGGCGATATTAATAATCATAATGTAATAGCTGAAAGACTTTCAGCGCATTAATCTATGTAAGGTAAGAAAGTTGGTACAACTATGAAGCTCGAATGACAGTTCGGAAGGTATCAGGTTATATTTTGTATTCAAAGCACCAATTATCTTATTTAATTTATAAAACTTTTTCTCGTGAAAATATTCTTAGAAATCACATCATTTACTTCCAGACACTTATAGTGGATAGTCCGATACTTATACTTTCCTAAATTAAACTTGTGCCATCGTAGAAAATACTATTTTTATTACTACGTGAAGGCAGTTTCAATACCGATGTGTTAAGACAAGTGGAAAAGAAAGAGCTATTTAGGTAAGTTAAAAATGTTTTTAGCTACGGAGTTACGTAATATTTATATCTGAACCAAAGCAGTATTCCGAAAGCTATCACATAATTGCCATTTGTTGCTCATAGCTTCGCCCGCGTTTCTTAAACATTCTGATATCAATTTTCGGCTCTTAAAAATAACTCTTGTCCAACAATTCAGAACATAAGTTTTTAAACTTTTACAAATTAATGTGTAAAACACAATTTATTTTTAAAATATTTTTTTGGTGGTAAGAAATGTATAAACTAGTTTTTGCTTTTAGTTTCACCTTCATATTATAGATTGAAAACTATTGAGGTGTAGGAATAACTATAGCCCAAAGAAAAAAAAGTCTTAATGCTTTTTTCGGAGACCTGACTTTATGGTGACAGGGTTAGGTAAGGTGGTAGGTTGCAAAACAAACAATAAATTAAATTTTCTAGCAACCTAAAATAGATTCCTTCCATTATTATTGCGGGCGATTTGGTCACCATATACCAATTGTGGAAAAACCAACTTACAGAATACTTCAATATTTATTGAACGCTAAAAAGGCCAATCTATTTCAAATAATAATTTTGAGGTAACTAAAGCGAAAACACACCTTGCTTCAAGAAGAAGAAAAAACGACAACTCAATGGTGCGTTACTAAACAATACTGCTGTACAAACATCTGCCCCCTGACCTTTACTACTAAGCCACGACCGCTGAAGTGACCACACCACACCTTGGACTCGGGTAGGTACAATTATAAATGGCACATGACATGGGGGCGAAAAACCTAATCAAAGAAATAGTACTGTCATTACGTATAGTAAATGCAAAATTTCCAAAGAAAGCTTGTAGTTTTCTAGTGTCTGAGTTCATTTAAAGATTAAGAAAATAACAAAAAAAAAATATGTTAATAAATTACATCAAATGCACGATTCAATTAGGCAAATCTGTAGGTAGTAAGTATGTTTCTAGCATATGTCAGCACGACGTCGTATTTGTTTACACGTTGCTTGCATTGGAAGCATATTTTATATGCTTTTATATTTTGTATGTCAATTGTATGAAAGTATTACTTGCTAACTAACGGAGACGTTTACAATTGAGGAGATGGTTGACAGTTCACATCAAGGGTTGAGAGCCTGATGCTTGAAAGTTACACAAAATAAAACTAAAAAAAATCGTCTTCTTTAAAAACGATGGAAATTGTCAATTGAAAGAGTAGAACAAAAAATACAAATTCAAACTACCGGTACTACTACCTCCACGCTATTTATAGGTGAGTTTGGTAAAATCCTGTGCAACAGGAAAATTATAGATAAGAAACTTGATGAAATCACGGCTCGCACGGCAATAAGGGACCATCGTATTTTTAAAATATCGTAATATTTTAAATCTTTTAAACTAAAATAAATTGAGTCATTACTAGTTCAGGGTAGTAGGACACTGGTATGCCAATATACTTAGTATAGGTATGTAGGTAATGTGTACACTGTACAGGAATTTTTAAGCACGTACCTATATACGTTCAAAATGTGCAATTTTCCAATGCCTGGTATTAATTATAAAATTATAAACAATACGAGTTTTTTTCTGTCTCATTTATTTAAAAAAACTTTCAGCATATAAATAATGGCTGTGCAAAATAAAAAAAGTTTGTCAGGCAAAATTTTATGCCACTGAATATTCTTATATAGATACAGTAGATCTCTAAAACAGGTACTCTTTAATATTTCGCTAACTTTGCTTAATATAAGTAAAAAATCAGTATGTTATGTCAACATACTGATATTGTTTAAAAATCCAGATATTATAAGGAGCTGAATTAAAAAATAGAAATTAAATTTTTTGCGTTGATGTTTTTTCTTAATCTCTAATAAAAAAATATGTAATTGAAAAAACAAAATTGTTGTAAAAAAGCGCAGAGCGCTTGTTAAAATATTTTATTATAAGTAAAGTTTGCCACCGTAACAATACAAGCACACTAGTTCCTCTAAAACAGAAGCTTAAGTTACAAAAAGTGTAAAATCAAATTTGTCTAAAATTTTTACATGGTCTACATATTATACCGTAGTAACTGTTAACAAAATGCGCAGGGCAGATGTGCAATAATAGTTCCGTGACTCGCGATATATGCGGGAATGTCTAGTCACTAGTGTCGCCGAGGGGGCACTTACCCTACGATCATTATTGCGCTCTAATTAGACACTAAAACAATTTTACTCCATTTTATGTGATTGGTATTTAGTGCTATTATGAGAAATATGTATTCAATCATCACACAAAATAATCTCTAGAGGTACCTATGTAGAGTTGCATATGTTGCAAGGTTCCAGGTTCCGCTGACAATATAGGTAACTCATTTTTTTTAAAAAAACATTAAATTTCAATAAACGACAAAATTAAATAATACTGTATGTTATTGTACTGTATGTCTAATTTTGAAAGCAAGAAATAAAATGTTTCATAAAAGACTGTAAATTCCATTTAAAATCCCACGGTGTCGCGAAAATGTAAAAGCTTGGTTCGCAATCAGCAGTCCCGCTCAGATTAGTCGCCCCAATGCAATCCCAAATTAAATCCATCCCAGAAAATTGTGACAAACGCCATCCGTCATCCTACCCCCTCATTTGCATGAGAAAAACTCTTCGAGAACAACTATTTATCAAATGGCAAGAGGACTTCCGGCGACCATGACAGTAGGCGCGACGTGTTTCCGCGCGCCATCTTTGCTTCGCTGAACGCGTCCTGTTCTCAATTTGAACGTTTTTTTCTTAATTGATACTGGAAGTGAAAAATATATTTTTTCCTGATAATTCTGAAAGCAATATAGTTGAATAAGGTATCGTAAAGATCGTATTTACATTATTCAATGTTGTAATAATCAAGTGTCATTATATCCCATATAATTTTATCCACGAAATACACTTGTTTCGTTTGGCCACTTACTTGCACAACAATTTCAGGACCATGAAATTGTAATTTTCTTAACATATTAACTTTGTAAACTATTCTTAACATAAAAAGATATTAAAAAGTGAACGACTCACCTGGCGCTTAGAATAAACCGTCATCTATAAACACTGCTGATGTCACTAGTGTGTTGATAACTTTAAACAAGTGTACACACAGATAATAGGATTCGAGAAAAATCAGTAAACTACTAAGGTTACTAAAGGTGTACTAAGATGACACATTTGTCAAATCGAAGTCAGTTCTTTGGTGTATTTCAATAGGTTTCTATAATAATATTTCATAAAAAAAACCTTTTTGCATTTATCTAAGCCCAGACAAAGTATTTTTTTATTAAAAGTATGTAGGAGTCGAAGATATTATGAAGTGTACAGGGGATAAATTATGGTCAATTTTACCTGTAATTCTTAGATTCAAAGACTCATGAATGCAACTTTACTCAAAATAAATTAAAAGTAAAGATACACCTTTGTAGCCATGGCTCCAACTAGCACTCGGAAATATTTGGGCATAAATAAATTAAAAAAAAAACTACTTACTTGAAATTGCAAGGTAAAAATGATGAATGTCAATCAAAAATTGATGGTTGTTGGTGATTTTTGTAACCAAATGTTAAATCTGACCTTTGTTAATCACTGAAAGATATTTTAAGTACATCTTCAAATAAACAGATTGGTCCAAGTTCGTTTGGCACGTAGGTAACTTCATATTTTTAGGTCAATTAAGAAAAATCTTAACCTAGTCTTCACTTTCAGGAATGTCCGACTTTTAAGCTAATAAAGGTGTTTGAACAATCAAATCTGGAATATTTTAAAAGTAAACCGCTGTTACTATTAGATGCCTATTTTTGACGGAAGGCAGATAAAAACCCCAATATACCATATATATCCACCATTATTCTACCGAGATCATTATCGATTTCACAAAACCTTCATCGTTTCTAGTCAGTATCTCAATTTTCGTCAGTTGATTATCCCATAGCGAGTGGCATAGAGTATGTGTATTTGAATAATATACAAAGTACTATCCGTGATAAACTATCCACAACTATCCACTGACAAAAAACTACATTCATCATACCCTGTACCTGCCCTTCAGATATGCCCTCCGTTTTTGTGTTCAATTTTGATATCGCAGGTTGCACCTTTACGTCTTGGTCATAATATATACCTATGTCTGATTTTATACGATTTACAGAGACGGTAAATATTTATTTTGTGGTCACTTCCAGTTACCGTTGGCTCTTGGAAGTCGATCTCTATTTAGATAATTCAGCGCCGAAACCCACGGTCTGTGGATTGTCTGATTGCGGTTCATGTTGTTATCTTGATGATCACCGCTTTCTCTCCTACCTGCTTCCCTAACGTCATACAATTTATTGAATTTTGTGGAACAAATAAAATTGTGACCTACCATGTCTTAAATAAACTTTAGTAATTAGACTAGAGATTACTACTAATGATTATAGTATCTCCACGTATGTATGTATAAGAGATACCAGTTACCAATGACTAGCCGAAGACCAGCTTTCAAATTAAAAAAACGAATCAAAACCGGTAGACTTGTTTAGCTGTTATGATACCACAGACAGATATATACACACATGAAGACGCTCCAAGCACATACATGTACTTGCACGCGTTCACTGCTCGTATTTAACTGAAAACTGGCTTTGACATAAGTTAGTGTCTCCTAACATCGAATGTGACATAAAACCGGATTCATAGAATTCATAAAATGATTCGGCGGCACTAAAATTAATTTGCACTTGAGCTACTCGCGACACCTAGGAAGAAAGGATTTTTTAATTTATTATCTTTAATCTTAAATTTATCTTTAATCTAAACTACCGCATATAAAATAAACTTTCCATTACCTTTCTACGTAAAAGCGACCTCACCGATTTGCTTAAAATTTTATATGGACTATGGTGTCTCCATCTCCATTGTAAATATTGAAAAGACACAGGAAGTTTTGTCATTGTTATCATAATCGAGGCGGGGAAATCAGGTAATACCAAGCTAGTGAAAATAAATCAGGCTTTCATAATAATATTTCTCAAAAGTCAAAGCCTTGTTGTCACAATTATATAATTTTGATAATCAGATACTGTTACAAAATAAAAACAAGAGAAAAACAGAATTTGATGCAAAGTAAAGTATCTTCACACCCATATTCCCGAAGCGGTAGGCAGAGTCCCAGAATGTGATAGGTGACAAGCCTATCGTCAACCGGGCAAATATCCAATCCCAGGCAATGTTATTTTTTATTATAAAATTAAAAATACAAATTGTGTATTTTTTATTTTGTTGACCAACTGGGGGATCGAACCTGGGACCTCAAGATATCAAGTCCGACGCCGGAATGCTAACAGACAGATATGTTGTTGATGCAATCTACAAAACAAATATGTTTTCTTACTTATATAAGATATAATCGAAACATAATATCTATGACTATAGCACACTCCCGAACTTACCCGATTACCCTAAAACACCCAAATTGTCGGAGTAGGAAGACTAAAAAAGCAAATATATGCATAAATAAGTCTTCCGTGCCCATCCTAAAGAACGTCAAAAGCATTTTGTGATATTTAAATAAAAGTACGGATCTTTTTTTCTAATGCACGCTAATGCCGTAACGACTTATGTGATATTAGGCAGTAGACTGTACCTTGGCATCAGTGGACATTTTTAAAAGTCAGGCGGAAAAAATATTACATTACTTTGGCACAGTGCTATACATAAACGAAATATTATTATATATATTATTTTTTCATTTAGTTAATTAAAATAATATACAAAAAAACTACAAAAAGTTTTTCAAAACCTTACATTGGTTTGTCCGCAAGCTTGATTGCTTTCCGTAATTACTTTAAGTTATAATACTATAAGATACTATAATAAGTATTAATAATAAACCACAAACCAAAGCACAGCTGCTAATCACCACAAACTATTAGGCTATTTAAACAAAATCTGTACTCAGTGCTCCGTCTCCCCTCCTATACCACACATTACCTATCCAAAATAATGAACCATTTTAAACTGAGCCGAATTATTTTGCCTGCAAAGTTATAGGTACAAGTCGATCTTTTATTTTAGTGTTTTATGATTTTTAATCAATGACGTTATCATTATTTATTAATTGCTAGCTTTTGCCCGCGACTCCGTCCGCGCGGATGTCGGTCTTGGCGTGATAAAACTGAAAAATTAGGATTTTTTTTCTTTTTTCCCACACCATACCAAGTTTCATCGAAATCGAACCGTTAGTTTTCACGTGATGCCTGAACATACATACAGACAGACAGACAAATTTTTTTTAATCACATATTAGGGTTTGGTATCGATCTAGTAACAACTCCTGCAATTTATTTTTTCAATATTTTCAATGTACAGAATTGACACCTTTACAGATTTACTATATGTATATAAATAGATGTTATAATGTTATTTGTTATTGTCTTGTAGAAATATTTTTTAAATTTTAATTTATACTTTTCATGATAACTGATAACATTTTATTACGTATTTCATTGAATAAAGTAGAAAATAAGTGTTTGTTTGTGCGCTTCCCATGATAATTATTTGCTTTAGGTATTAAAAGTTTATAAATGCCCTTTTTTCTAGTAATAATTTAATGACACAATTTTGTGTTTTTTTTTTTGGTTGGTAAATTGATCAATTACTGTTAGCATTTTCAGCTTTAAAATGTCTATATTATCACTTTTGCGCAATTTAATTTTTGTTTTTCTTTGTACCTAATGTCAATTCAATTTTATTAATACTGCAAACTATAAACCGCAATCTGAAAAGTAGGTATGTGTTTTATCCTACATGTTCTTCCATAGCTTGTAAAGCCATACGCGATTATGGACTCAGCTAGCGCATTATAAAAACTAACAGAATCTATTGGACCGTATCAATATAGAAAATATAGAATGTATAAGATACCGACACAAAATGAGAAAAAAAATTGTAACATGCTCCTAACTCACAGATAAAGCGTCAGATCTTTTGGGAAACGGACACGGAAACTAAAGTTCCGCTTTATTTTATTCGGTCTCTGGACTCTTGAGAAAGAGTCTTGAGAAAGATGTCTTGTGTCTTAGTAACTTGTCCTGAAGTTGTGTTACTTAAAAACTTACACTATGAAATTATGCAACTAAATTTTAGGCAATATCAATATGTAGATACCGATATGTATTGTAAGAATAGTTAAAATATAATATGTAGGTATCTAAGTAGGCAGACGTATATAAACAAACGTTATAATATTAGGTACCTACCACGCGATTTGTTCAAGCATTGTACGATAATTTTTATCTTTTTCTCCTTAAAAGATATAAATTGAAAAACGAAATAAAAATCTTTAAAAGCACCGACACATATACTTATGAAATATAATATCGCAACGAATACTTCGCACTTCTTTAGAAGGTCGTCGTCGTATTGAGGTCGGTATGATAGGAAATTATCAAGGTTAAAATAAAGTCACATAAATTCGATGAATTCTGATGGTAGTGCTATTTGAATATATCTAATAATTTCGGTATTCGACGCAAGCCTTCGATAGCTCAGTTGGTAGAGCGGTGGACTGTAGATTGTATGAACTGTTATCCATAGGTCGCTGGTTCAAATCCGGCTCGAAGGATCTTTTTTTTTTATTTTTTATTTACATTTTTTTTTAAAGATTACATACAGCAAAATTTTGATATGACTCAAAAAAATTTTGATTGCAGCTGGTTTTGTTTTATTTCTTTTATATGGTACGCAATCATTCGCCCATTATCGAATAGAATTCAATAGTTCTTTTTTGGAAAGGTAGGTCATGATTCCAAAGTGGACCTACATACATTTTATCGTGATCCGGTTAGTGGTATACTGTAGTAGTGGTAGCTACTTAAGCTTAAAAATCACTGCTTAGTGGAACGTCGACATAATCAAATTGTTATTTTTCGAAAAATAAATTATCGAATTAAAGCGTCGTAATAAAATTATTAGTGCCGGTTTTTTCACAGTTTTTAAATTATGTTTTAATAAAGTCCTAGTGGACTAGTTGGTAAATACATATGTGATATGTTTGTACTTCGTCCTAATCCATCTTAATAGAACGGCATTTTTTTTTGTATTAATTAATTTATATTTTTGTATCATGAAAGATTACAAAACCTTATCTTAAACACATTTCTTTTATTATTATTTATTTCTTTCATTCTTCGTACCATCAAAATACAGCCATAACGCAAGTAAATATATTAAGTTGTAAAAAAGTCGAGTTTATTTTTTAAAAGAAATTTCTTACAGCAAATCGAAAATCGAGAGGATGCTAAAAACAAATAACGAACTGTAATGTATTTTAATTTACATTCATGGAATGTTACTTGTGTAACAATACGTAAGTAGGTATATATTTCAGTCAGTTATTTGTTTTATAAAAAAAAATAGAATTTTTCACATCTTTTAAAAATACTTATTGGTAGCTTTACATGATTCTTGTGTATTCTAATTATTTATCTTACACATTCCAAGCCGATTGTAAATTAATTTGAACAAGTCATATACTAATTATTCAATGTCAATCATTCAAACTACAATGTTTTTTTCTGCTATTGTCCATAATAATAGACGTAATAATAGAGCTGAAAAACAAATATTAATTATTAATCCCTTTCTTTGGTCGAAAGGTTAACGTATGTGCCTAAGGCCATAAGGCCATGTGCATGAGACTTAAGTTCGATTTTCGAACTCGACAGGGTTATGAGTTCCAAACAATGAATTGATTCCACAGATACTTACACCAAAATTAAAGTCCATATTTTGCATTTTTATTTTGTTACTGTATATTATGTTAAAATTACATAGCTTTATTACAAGCTAAACATTATACTTTAGACAGCAGGCGAGTTCAATGCGCTCAGCATTCTCTACCAGCCAACCTCTGGGCCAATAACTATTTTTATTTTTGTCTAAATTATAACGCAACCATATTATTGCCTCATACTATCTAATGACGTTGTCGACTTGCGGGCACATCAAGGCAAGACAGCGGCGACTGCAGCGGCCGGCGGTAGCGGTGGAAAGGTAAAGGTTCCAGGTCATCTGTTCAGTACTTCAAATCAGGACTAGAGCGCTTTATAAAACCTCATTCTAGAAACAGAAGTAGAAAATATTTTTGTTCACATTAACCTTACAAGAGACACGTCTTGTGACGCGTGTATATAAATCTATTACCGAATCGGACACACACACACACTGAGTAGATCCGCCAAGAAACTCAGTGGGCTTGTCTTTTTTCCTCGTTTTAAAATATGTATGCAACAAAGTCCTGTTATAATATGTTTAGAAGAGATAAGCATGAGGAACAATTAATCCCAAGCGCTCTAATCTGCTAAATATTCAGGAATGGTACATTAACTTCTTTCTTAAATTTATTAATTGGGAGGAAATCAGGAAGTTTTTTGCCATCAATATCTGAAGTGTGAAGCCCAACAATGTGAATTGGCAAGCCTATCACCAACCGACACATTTATTTAGTATTTTTATTACAAAATTTAAAATACACTATTTTTTTACTACCCGACCCGGGGTTAGAACTCGGAACTTCAAGGAGTCAAGTCCGACGCCAAACCACTAGACCACAGAGGCGATAGATTTTTGTCAAACGAATTTAATTAAACTTAGCTACAAAAGAAGAAAAGTTAACCCTTCACTGCAATGCTATTTCGGAACCTCAGAAGCGTGTTGAATCAATTATAAGAAACCCCGCGCCATGTCTCCGATGAAAGTTCATTATTTTGTACAAGAATATATTAAGAAATTTGTAATCAGTGACAAAGTCACCAGAAAATTTCTTTTTCGTTCTATTTAAATGAAATTTTATCTTTTTTTCCATCTAGCTTTTTTATGTTTTACGAACTTATATTTATTGTGAATAATTAATTATTGAAGAATGTCATATTCAATGATCAATTTTAAATCGGTACAAATTTATGTAAAATATGCAAATTAATATTTGTTTAAGTTTTATTTGACTGGTTACGTAATTGTAAAAGTAACTCTCCGTACAATATATACATGATTTAAAGTATGTGCTTAGTTATGAATAAGATGAATTTGTAAAAAAAATATCCCTGTTTGTTTGTAAGGAGCATCTGTACTTATCAATACACTACACAATAACCACCATTGATGTTAAACTTTGAAGCTGTAGCCATGTTAAAATTAATAAAAGTAATAATTAACTGCAACAAAAACTAGAAAATTAGTATTTTCAATTTTCTAATAAAGATAATGCTGACCGGGATTGGGATATGTGCCCGGTTAGCAAAGGGCTTGCCACCTATCACACTGTGCGACTTAGTGTATTCAGCTAGTCGAGGGTATCCTGGTTATGCCTCAACTGCCTCTGCCATAAAGATACTTTTAATTTAAAAAAAATTAAGTAATGTAAACTAAGTCAAAATAAATTACACAAAAACTGTAAGAAATAAGAAAATATTTAATCAGGTCCACCATAAGATACAAATCTTGTATGATAAAGATTTTTATTTATCCATTGTTATATTGAGATAAAATGGCTTCTGCAGTCAGTAAACAAGTCCAATTATACGCAAATGAAGTTAACCCTTTAGATGTTTTGTAGAACTTTTTAATTGCTGTTAAATCGAAAAAGGGCTCGCACAAAAACCGGCTTAGCCTATTGTCGGTCGTCGATGTCATTAATCTGTGTGGGTGGGTCTAACCGACAACTATTGTTATATGTTTCTGTAACTTGGTTTTTGATATTAACATTGATTCACTGTGAAATGTGACACTATTATATTTTATTTAGGTCTATTATGGCTGTTATTTTGTCTGTATGAAACTATTGTTTTGTTTAAAAGACAATGAATATTCCCTTGTGTTGCTTAAACTCTTAACGCATAATGCATTTAATATTTATTTGTTTTGTTTGTTTTTATATAGGCAGACATTTTGTCTTTACACTTATTCTACATCGTTTAATTTGTTATTTTATTTTAACGGATTGGCTTAAAGCTATTTCGGCTATTAATTGAAAAGATATTGCTCTTTGTATTTTGTTATAATTTATCTTAAGTTTCTGATATAAATTCCGTTGTATGCTGTAAATATTTAATGCTAAATAAAAATTAGGCAGAATCATTGACAGTCACTGACGAGAGAATTGACGAGGGAACTGACTATTCTTTCATTGAATTCTGACATTTTGCGCAAAATTGCTTAGTTACTGTCGATAAATCAACGGCTCAGTAGCTTTAAGATTATCCAGATAGAAACCAGATTTTTCTTAAATACTTGCACTTTAGTGGTCACCACCGCTGCTGAACATCCAGAACATTAGGATCAAAAAGAATTACTAAAAAAAACAAATATAAATAACATTTTTATCTAAAGGAACTTAAAAACTGTCATAATAATTTCATAGGCGATTTGAAAGCAATACAAAATCCTTTAATTAATCTATTCTGGTGAAAAATGGCCATTAAGCTGTATTCACTGATGCAATTAATATGCATAGAAAGGGTTATCGTTGGTCAGATTCGCCACGCTTTCGGTATTAATATCTTGATCCATCATGCGTTGACGGGTTAAGATGAATCGCTGGTGTCGAGGGAGCGATGCGTAGTGTTTTATTCTCCCATAGTTGTGGGCATACACCCTGTTATTATTTTTAATTTATTATATATTTATATCTACTATATCGGCATATTAAAGTCTTTTAAAAATACTTTATTGAAGAACTACTGCAACTGTAATGACATTAAGACAAACTACATTTTTGGCTTTGACAAAAGGTGAAAATAATTGGTTACGTACTTCTGAATTTTTCAGACTTCAACCTCTAACCCCGAAATATTTTAGAAGAATTTCAACTTTAACTTTTTAAAATGAAACCTGCGGTTTAAGTTTTCTGTACTGAGTGTTGTGCAAAACGTTATATATACATACAGAAAGTACCCCATCAGTTTTGCTGGGTGGTGACTTAAGGTCATCAGTTAGTACCCTCATTCTTCAGACAAATCTCACCCAGAATCTCAGAAAGTACCCCATCAGTTTTGCTGGGTGGTGACTTAAGGTCATCAGTTAGTACCCTCATTCTTCAGACAAATCTCACTACGATTGTTCACATCTAGTATTAGGTAGTAGTAGTAGTATTTTTTCCAACTATTGTCTCAGCCGGAAAATACTTCTTCAATTGATAAGGGAGACAAGTACTACCAGGATTGTGGTTAATATTTCATTCGTCACCAAAATGGTGGTACAAACAAATTGAGCAACGATGGACTTTTCCAAGTAGAAAATATGCCTACCTACTTAAAAGAATAATAAGGATTAAGTTGTATCAATAATTAAAATTCTAATGAGTAATAAAAATTAATAATTCTTGTACTTAGAATAAGATACTTACAAAACAAGGTTTGAGTAGTAGAATAGTATTGATATATTACTGTACGCTTAAGTCAACACTTTTTTTAATCCGTGATCACAAAATTATAATATGAAATAAGTAAAAAAGTGTCCCTGCTATAATTAAACTAGATAAATAATTATCTGGTTATATGATATAAACTTTGAAAGTGTATCAAATAATTTAGCTATTGTTATTGTTATCTAAAACGTCAAAAATATATTTGAGGTAGATTTAATTCAAAGTAGTAAAATATTATCACAAAAATGATAATATAAAATAATAAGTTCTTACCAGTACGTAATAAATGAAAGATGTTTTCAGATTGTTTTGTGTGTTTTGATTGAGATTGTTGCCCGGATTGGTGCCACCGCCTTACCTATTCCTGCCGCCACAATGTCAGCGCTTGCCGTTGATATCTTCCGGTTCGAAGGGTAAAGTAGCCGGTAAACTTACTATTGCTCTAGGCCTAACATCCTGGCCTAAGGTTGGCATCGCACCATTTCCACCTTTGGTGTCTCGAGGCGGTGTGAATTTCTTACAAGCAGGGAATCCGTCTGCTTGTTTGTCTAATGTCTAATGTCATTAAAAAATTATTCGTAAGATGCAACCTCTGACGTTTTTAATAGACCTAAGAAAAGGAGGTGGTCGAATATGATATACTTTTTTATGTATTTATCAATTTCTCCGTCATTTGAGACCAGATAAAAAAATGGTATTTCGAATTGTTCTCATTACCTTAAAGTCAGAATCTGTTAGTAGAATTCTTATATACTCGTAATAAAGCTAATATTTAAAAAACATTATTCATACCTATGAGTAGTTCATAGAAATTAACTTGACAATCAGCTTGACTTTTTAAAAGCGAAATATTTTATTAATAGAAGTTATTTACCAGAAAATACCACTTTTCCAAAGATGCTAGTGGCGCGGTACAAATCGTGCCAAGATTGTACGGAATGTTCATTTACCGTTCAGTTTACCAACTACCTACTATAATACTACTAGGTACTATAGTTTTTTTTATAAACCGGTGTCACAGTGGTGAGCACTGCTGGTATTGTCATAATTGTTTTAATATAAATATTAAAAAAAAACTTTGTAAAGTATACAGTAATCATTAGAATATCGCCTTTCGTTTTCGCTCTCAACCTACATGGGTAAATCTTAGACAGTCGGTGGCCTGTGGTGATTTATTGGCTCGGTAGAGAAAGGGTTAAGTCGTCATTAATTACCGAAATTCTCGCATCACTTATATAAGGGAGCATTCGTGCATTTGATATTTTCTGCTTAAACTAGCGATCTGGCCTGACTTTGCTTGGGTAAAGTACATACAAAGTTTCAGTATGTGAAAAGGAACTGTACAAACGATAAATCATAGAAAAAAATGTTATATCTTTACACTAATATCCCAGAAGTAATAGGCAGAAGCATAGCAACCAAAATTTTATTGATTTTTCTGGGGCGGTAGGGTCGCTATATCTATACAACTCACAACGCACTCGGTGAACCACCGACAAAAACTACTAGACATTATGGATGCATCGAAACATTGCCGTTATGATTTTGACAGGCGTTAGTTATTTCAAGATAATGTTTAGAAAAATATCTAGTAACCTATTATAAACCAATGTTTTAGTTCGGCAGCGGTCCTCTAAATTATTTACTCATGTAAATAGCGTCATTGCTGAGGCGTTACGTCGCCATTGTCATCGTCATGTTCTGCTCTGGTAGGTAGGTACCTACCGGTAAAACATTTAAAAACGCCCGTCTCTTACGAGTTGCTTTATAACAAGGCAGTTTGCCTATAATATTCTGCTATAGCTCAACGCGCGCTATATACGCGTTTTTAGAGTTGCGTAGCCTAAGAATGTAAAATAGAACGCTTTTAGTCTGGCTGTCGTTCCGTCAGTACGCCACAGCCATTTTTTCCGAAAAATGAACTCTACGAGATAGATCAAAATAATGTACTAAGTATTGTTTACCTTATAACGGTTTACAAAAAAGTTCGCGATGGTATATGTTTATCTCTTAGGGATAACCTACAATAACCAATTTTTATCCTTTACTTTTTACGAAAAATAATGGCTTATTTACGAAGCGATTTTAAGCAATACAGCATTAATCCTTATATATTTAAATATCTTTAATAAATTTTACATTTAATATAGAACAAT
This sequence comes from Calephelis nemesis, assembly GCA_002245505.1. NCBI lineage: Eukaryota > Metazoa > Arthropoda > Insecta > Lepidoptera > Riodinidae > Calephelis > Calephelis nemesis. The sequence continues at coordinate 59,588 of NJDD01005364.1, forward strand.
ATCGCCCTCTACAGCATGTAAATTAAACGAATAGTTTCGGAGATATTACAGGTTTAAAATATAGGGACATCGCGGTTGCGGCGGTA
>NJDD01005364.1:60209-101105 GCA_002245505.1 Calephelis nemesis
TTCTGCCTAACTGCATAACCAGAGCACTAACGACTAGCCGAAGACATTAAGTCCCACAATGTGGTAAATGACTATCCTGTAGCCGGGCACCCATCCAATCCCGGGCAATTGGCAACGTTACATTTAGTAGAAATGGATTTTTATAGAAAACAAATAAAAAACGTTACATTTTTTATTTGTTTTTTTTTTGTTGCCCGGACCGGAAATAGAACCCAAGATCTCAAGAAGTAATTCCGAAGACGGACGGTTAGACCTCAGAGACGATATATTTTGTATTTCTAAAATTTCGAAAAAAAATCTGTTAGAGGTTTCCATAACTTGCTATACAGTTTAATTTGCTATACACAATAACGTATTCCTACTATTTATCTGAGGTGAAATTAGAAAAGAGAAAGTGTATGTTCAGTTTTGATGGCAAAATTGCTGAATTGATTTTAATATTTACAACAAAATAGATAAAACTTTGGATAGCGATATAGGCTACATTTTATCTTAAAATTTTAACGAGCAGTGTTGGAGAGCTAAATATCAAATTAGTAGACTAAGCGGGCGAAGCCGCGGGTAACAGCTAGTAACACTTAAAACTAAAACTTAGTAGTTAATTTAGAACCGGGCAACCCTATTCACTATATACATATTTTAAATTTGCGTTCATTGCGGATATGTTACTGGGTTTCCGTGTTTGCTTGCCGACTTGCGTAGAACGTATAGATCGACTACACTATCTAATGTATTATATATACTCTAACTCAGTGTGATTTCAGAGAAGTTGGTTTGTACACACCAATGTCTTTTGTCTTTTCCCTGGCATCGGGCGATACTTATTACTTCCGTCTCACTATCAACCCACCGTTTATAATACATTGACTGACTCGTTGGTCGAGTGGCTAGCGTACACGCCTAACTACACAGGCCAACCGCGAGGCTCGGGTTCGTTTCCGGATGGGGGCAGGCATTTGTGAGATGAACCTTTAGATGTCTGCTTTTCCGGGTTTAAGTGTTTATTAAATTTATTCTGGTTTCTATTTAAGTATTTCTACGTTTTAGAAACGTTTACTAACACCCATAACACAAGCATATTATTTGTTTACTTTGGGATTAGATTTAACTTGTGTAACTTGTCCAGGGATTTTTTTTTAAATAATAATTATTCGTAATCCGCAACTTCTGTAGGTGAACAAAAACAACTTTTAGATTATGTTACTTGCAGCTACGGAACCCTTCATGGGCGAGTCCGACCTAACTTGGCCGCTTTTTATTTAAAAAAATACGATTACCTACTACAAGATCTGAATATAAGATATACATAATCTTTTAAGCGAAGTATGGGTTTTAATTTTTTAACCGACTAAAAAACGTGAGGAGCTTGTCAGTTCGTTTGTATGTTTTTATTCTACATTCGTAACGCTATTCCTAGGCCACTTTCAAATGTATAGTGCATGTATTGAACGGCAGGTTATGATTCCGAGGTGGTTGGAAATTAGTACGAGGTATCTTTATATTATATTATACCTTAATTATTATTATTATTTTTGTGCGTGTTCAAGGGGATTCGAGAATAGTTTAGATTCACGATTCGGTCCACTGGAAAATGCTTTTTTTATTTTTTTTTGTTTGTAAGTAGTTGTGTATTTTGGAATGTTTCACATTGGATAGTAGTGCAGTCTGTCGCCCTACTATCGGAGCATCAAATATTATGTAGTAGCTATTAATGTCAAGCGAAACGAAGTTTTGTGGGTCGGCTAATCTTAATATCTTTACATATATATATATAATTGTGTTCGTGTGATTGTCACTGAACTCATCCTAAACGACTGGACCGATTTTGATGATAATTTTTTTGGTAAATCTGAACCATTCTCTAATTCTATTGAACACGTTTCAATAGAATTAGAGAATGGTTCAGATTCACAATTTGGTCTCCCGGAAAATGTTTTTAATTTAAATTTAATTAAGTAGTTGTTGATTTTGAAATGTTTTACTTTGAATCCGACAGATTGCGCCACTATCGGAGCATTAAAAACGGGTATTATGCGATAAAGCTTTTAATAAAAAACTTATAATAATCTTTAATTTACCTAAACAAATACCGTTTATAAGTTTATCTTATACACGGGTTAAATGACAGAAATTCGCACAAATTTTGACAATTGAGTTATGAAGTAATTGCCCGCATAGTTGACCGCGTGTTGTTTATGAAATAGATACCTACTTTAGGTAGGTACAGTCTCAAACATATCTGTTTTAGAATTTAAATTCTTCATCGAACTAGTTGCAATTACATTGTATGCTTAATTTTTTAATGAAATGTTTTCCAAGTAAAAGTGTTACACAAGTTGTTTTGAATTATATTAAATCTATACCTTTTCGATGTAAGAATCCACACAAGTAGATGGAAATAATGACAATTATAAACGTCGCGAGGAGCTCACATTTGAGCGGTGCGATACCAACGAATTGGGTTTGGAGGATTATACAATATGTTAGTTTACTGGCTATCATTTCACAACACGATAGTGACATTGAAGTTACGGAGTCAGAAAATAGTGAAGCGGTGGTGCCAAATGTAAAAACATTCCGTTGCAGGACTAGAACAACAAACGTCTTCTATTGAAGACTAGCTAACTTAACAAACTTGGCTCGGTTTTTCTTCTCATAAGAACCCTCTCCTGACAATAACTAACACAACAAAAAAAAAGAAATAGCAAAAGTTGGTGCATCCGTGCAGGTGTGATTTGATGATCACATGAAATGGGATTAAATTAAATATATATCTTCACGCCAAATTCCTTACGGGGTAGGCAGAGAGTATCACTCGATACTCTCTTCCTATACATTCAGTAGCCTTTTCATACAAACAAGCCGCTTTTGGAGACTCTTGACACCACCTTCGGATAATATCCACGTGATCTGATCGTGGAATGTCAACCTTGGTCTCCCCGGGTACCTACATCCATCCATATTCATTTTACCACATGAACGAACCAGCGGAGCACGCCCTTTTGTATTTTAACACCAAACTTTTCTTCAATCCCAATCTTTCTCAGATCTCACTGTTACGAATGCAGTCAGCTAGCTTCACACCGCAGATTTACTATAGAGCTCCAATTTCGACAGCATTTATCCTACTTTCATGCTTTTTATGACATACCCAACTCTCGCTTCAATAAAATAATGTTGGGATAAGCACAGAATTATGGAAAGCGAGTGTAGCTTTTTGACTCAAAAACTCAAACCCTCCATTTACACTATACCCTGCACTCACTCTCCTGCTAAAAGCACAACCAAGATATACAATTTTATTCACTTGCTCCAACACTACATCATGAACTAAAACTTACATCCGTTCCGGCTTCGTATCTTTCAAACACCATAACTTTGGTTTTTGTCGCATTCAAATGCACAATCCCTTTCTTTACAATCACTTTTTATAGGTGTGACCAGTGTCTGCAGCTCACATGGTGTAGAGCCCAAAAATACAGCATCATCTGCATAAAGCAGTCAGTTCACCACTTGACCACCATACGCATTCTCACATTCAATGATCTTAACTTTTGAAGACATTTGTCCAAATACAAAATAAATAATCGTGCCGACAATACACAGCCCTCCTTTACGTCAGTGACATTAAACCAAACCAAAACCGCAAAAAACCTTCCGACCCACAGCTTCACTACAATGTTTCGGAGCGGAAGCACTTGATCCGTACATCCTCTTCCAGACCCGAAACCACCTTTACATATATAGATTACAACCTAAGCTTTTTTAACATTCATGATGAAATATAGTATACTAGTATAACATAGTTTATTTACCTACTTACTAGCATTGGTGTGATATGTGTGTGTACACTAGGTGTGCGAGTGTATGTGTGTAAAGTTATCTATAGATACAGTGTATTCAATTTGATCGTAATTTAAAAAAAAACACTGCGGGATGAACGTCGCACAGGCTGCCAACCTTCTTTGTGTCGAGGGTATTCCTTTTTGGTACTGTATTGATTAGAAAAAAATTTTCTTTCTTGTAACATTTGGACATTTGAAAATTTCATGTCTATTCGTAAGATATTAAATATTTTATTGCCAGTTTTCGGAGAAAACAGTAAACCAGTTAGAACTATAGACTTGATTTACAAGATTTGTACCCACTCTAGCAGTTTGACACGGCACGGCGTACACTGGTAACACAACGTCATTATTCTTGAGACAAGATGCATTTCTTTAGCATCTTAGAATTCGTCTTCATGTCTTCCTTCGTAGTAGTTATTAAAAACCAGTATTGGCACCTAAAGTAACCATATTAAATTGGTCAAATTTCGTCTTTGTCCCTAGAACCACGAAAATGTTATACATTTTTTTTTTCACTTTTTGTCCCGATTGTACAAGTTCGTTACAGATCTATTAGCGACACCAGTGAAACGAATATGCAAATGAAGTTATACCGCCAGATCAAGCCCGCGGTAAGTAGGTCTCACAATGTGCCCGCATCCAATGAAATTCGCTTGACAAGAGCTCACTTGAGCGAAATTAACGAATGAGTCATAGTGTTCACTATCTCATATTTTTTAACACTTGCATACCGCTGCTGATATAATGTAAGAAGTAATTTATGTATCGGACTTTGTCACCAGCCAGTCAGACTTGAAGGAGTTAATACCTTACCTCACGAAGTCGCTGAACCGTTGGTGTTCCAGTTTGAAGTTTAGGGGTACTTGTTTAACCTATGTAAGATGCCAGTTCTGAACTGCACGTGGATAATGTACAAGTAATGTTTATCTTTAGGCCATATGTAATTCTTACCATGCGAAAAATAAAAGTAATGCGTTTATAATGTTTCTGTGTTGAGGAATGACTGATTTTTTCCCCACGTTTATCAGCTGATCAGACAGACGTTATCGTGTGTTGACTATCAAATAGGTATAAAAAATAAAATGATTTCGGAGTAGTATATATATTTTTAACGCAGAATTGTGAAAAAAAAACTACATACGTCCAAAAAAATAAAAAAAGGTGTACTCCACCCTAAACATGTAAAGGTGTATATAAATTAATGCTGCTCGATTCTCTAGCCACAGGCGCCATAAATTTCATAAGAAACGGTCAAGACGTTTCAAAAGAATTCAATAACAAACACCGCGACACAAGAATTTTATATGTTAATTATTAATAGCAAAATTTATTGTTTGTCCGAGATTTACGCATCAAGCCCACGAGTGATTATAATGACTTTTGATATGACGTCACCAGAGATGCGGACCTCATTTTATCCCAACGATCCCCTTACGATTGCGAAACACTTGAATATATGTACGCAGATAGGTATGTGATTTGAAGTAATATACGTTTGTGAAAGCGCGGTAACGTCTAGTTAAAAATAAATTTCAATGTAAACGGTAATCCATATTTACCTTAAAATTAAAAATTTTTGCTGCAACATAAAAAAAAAACCAAGTTGTCATTATATCATAATGTTCATGGAGAACTTTTCACAGAGACTGAAAGGTTTTTGTTTGTTTGCCACTCAAAATCAAGTTATCGAAAGTAGGAATTATCAAAAACATATCAAAATATATCATAGAGACCTCTACCAGTGTAGACATGTGTCGCAGATGTGACAGTGTATCGGCAACCATTCAGCATGTGACTGGTTCATGCAAAACAATTATTCAAACAGACTACCTATAAATATAGGCACGATCATTTGCCAACATAATTAACCAAAAGCCCAATACAATTTTATAACACCGCCTTTTATTGTAATAAGGGACTAGGTATATCAACACCAGAAAAACTGATCAAATATTTAGAATTAAAAGATGAAATTACAAGAATATGGAGTCTCCAAAAACTCACAATAGTGCCGATACTGCTATCAGCAACTGGAGTTATACCAGAACAACTACACCCAATATCTCCCAAAATTTTATATAGCCTACAAAAGGGTGTAATTTTATATATCTGCCGCTTTGTGAGAAAATTTCTGCCGACAGAGAGTACTGATATTTCAAATTAGGCTCGGAGTATCGAAATACCAAATAAATAAAATTTCAATTAAATAATAATAATAATAATCATTTATTGCAGGAAACTAGGTGGCTACATTATGATGTTACCTACATATAAAAGGTAAGTTCGATTCTATTTCATGAAATCATTACAATATAATATGTAAACATCTTTATATATAAAAGAAAGTCGTGTTAGTTACTCTATATATAACTAAGTAACGATTTACACAAAACAGCACAAAATCAGGAGATGGATATAGAATACTTTTTATCCGTTCCGATGGCGAGGAAACTAGAAAAAGCAACATTTTGACTTTTTTAACACAAACTGAACGGTTTGAACGAAGTTTGCTGGAACAGCATAATAGGTATACTTTATGAAAATACACAAATTACTGAAATTTTAATTATGTGAGGCAATTCCAAAGTTACAGATTTAATTAACAAGTCACATGTCCCACATAATTTTTGTAGACAACACACAAACCTACAATTAAATTATTAATATTATTAAATACTACTTTATACTATATTACATGTTATTGAAAATAGTACAATTTTGTCAGCTTGGTCACATAATCGAGAACATATTGAATAAAAATTTAAATGTTACAGTTTTTGTAAATAATAGTAATAAGTATTAATAAACCTAAAAAAATCAATTTACCTCATACACTTGGAATTGATTAATAGCTCTGGCTAGAATAATTAGTTATGGCTTCTTATTTTTTATTGGTTTTATTTAATTAGCAAGAATTTGCCAATGTTGTGTCTTAACGTCAAACCGGTGGTCCAACCTCTTCGTATAATTAATTCAAATCGGTCCAACTATTTCGTTGTCAATGTGGAACAAACGTACAAACAAACCTACACGCTTTTGCATTTATTGTACCTTTTAGCGGAGATGTATTTTTAACTCACCTGATTTGAAAGCTCGCCATATTTTCTTTGGTCACCTTGGCTTGGCTGACATTCATAATTAAATACAGTATTTGTTATACATTTTGTAATGTTATGTTTTTATTAATGTTTTTAAATCAAAAGTGTTTTAAAGAATTTACAATTAAAAATAAAGCAAGAAGAAACTCCGCCGTAACAGTACTTAGTACTGCCGTGACCAGGATTCAAACCTGGGTTACTACGGCCACAACGTAGGGTCCTAACCACTAGACGATCACGGCTATCGGAGCGATGGAAAAGGTAACGAAATCTGGGAACAGATATCCAGCGATATTCAGATTAGTGTGTATTGTGTATTGCGATTTGCGAGCCCGTTGATAAACAGTTGTTCGCGGCTGTCGGTAACATAACTAACTTGTGAGATAGCAAAAGAAAAATTAGATTGGGTGACCTCTTATGATTTTTTTATTAACGGACACAAATTTATCAATGTTTACACAACTTTACTTTTTATTTGGCATATTGGGGTATCGGGATGCGAGGACACCACCGCCCACTAGAGGTAGTCTACAAATACAGTTCACTAGTGCAGTCAGTCACAAGTCACAACTAAATAGTAGATTTCAATGCTGCAGCTATCTGGACCTTACACATTTCTGCTGCCATATTTTTAGCATCGCTTTGCACTAAGGTGCACACGTGCTCCAAGTTGCCGACCACTAACTTCAATGATGTCTGTAGACGGCAACTCATACCATCCGAAGAGCCACCAGTTCGCTATCTTATAAAAAATAGTTTCGCGGTCATCTTAGTTTAGTATCTCGAAAAATCAAAATTTTTATAAAAAAAATATCAATTGTGCAAATGTAAAGATTGTAGGTAAAAGCTGCTCACCTGATGGTAAGACCTAACCTTCATACCGACGCCATGGTTGTTATAAGTGCGGCACTGTCCTTTGATCGGGGTGCGAGGCTTAATAATTATACCCAAGACAACGAGCTATTTCCACTCTCCTAAACGTGACACCTATCCCGTGAAGTGAAGTCAAGCCTATCCCGAAAAGTTCCTGCAGAATACCACCACCAGTGGTCTTGTTGGTAATGGCCAATTTAACCTATGCTTGCCGCTTACAAATTGCTTGCTTACAAATTTTACTACACTGAGAACCCGGACCAATACGAAAATATAGTAGTTATAAAATGTCTATACATATAGTATAACAGTAATAATATGTAATACTAAATCTGTACATGAAATATTTTTAAAACAATGATTGCTCCGTAGCATGTTATTGCATAGCTATGTGATACAACGAGAGTTCTTATTTTTTTCGGTCGTTATACGAGTTATAAGCGATACGGAGTTCGCCGGGTCAGCTGGCATATATATAAAAAAGAATTCCACTTTACGTGTTCATTAGATCGCGCCTGAAGAGATGTACCAATTTTGCAAATTCTTTTCTGTTAAATTTATTCATGTCATAAAAAAGTTCTTATAAAAAAAACTGGAAAATCCCAATAAAATCGCAGGAAAATTAAGAAAAACTACGCTTCAAGCCATATAAACTGATAGTTTGTTAGCGTCAGGCGATAAAAAGTTCGCCGGATTGGCTAATATTATATACAAATATTACACAAAGAAATATCTGTAACCAATTAAGATTATTACTGCCCGGGACAACATTAAAGATAATTTTTAATTCGCGAAAATCTTTCGTCCTTATCACTAATCCGAAACTCATTTTTCCTGTGTAGGAAGTCCTAGGTGGTAAAAGTAGGTCATATCTAGTGAAAGTTTCTTGATTTTGATAAATATAGTGTTATTAATAGTAATTAGCAGTAGTTGCAAGTAATAAGACAGTTATGATCAAATTATTCATTTTTAAAGTCCATCACCGCTATCGTCAACAAGATTATCTCGTCCACGTCCGAACTCTCCGAACCATGAAAACACCAAGCTTCGAGATGGTTCCCATCATCAAATGCCAGTTGACCCTCTTGTTGGTTTAAGTCGCTAAAATATCGTAGCAAATCATTGAGGGAAAATTTTCTAAATTAAACTTTATTAAATTAGCAATATACTATTTTCTAAATCCCGCCAAATTGAAGAAACTAAAAGTAATATTTTCCTAGAGAGTTCAATTTTTTTATTTCTGTTTCTGTTTTTTTATTTTATTTATTGTAAGTGTCCATTTCCCGACGCTTTTGGTATGCACGAATTATAAACACCTAAGTACAGTAATCATAATTTATGGGGGTGAAACTTCGACCACTGCAAACTATTACTACTTAAATAAACGCTACTGTATTTGGGCAAATTAAAAGAAAATACAATTTTTCCAAGCAAAGCTAAAGTTTCCTTCGTTTAATGGGGAATTATCCAAAATGCTCATCTATTATTATTATAGTGGACAAAACGAAAAGGGAGTAATACTGGAACAAAAAAAAACTTAAAATTGAAGCAATAGAGCTTACTTCGCTGAATCATAACATTATTTTGTAACCATATAACCTCGGTAGGAAGTCGAAATTGTTAAATATTTTTTCTTATTTTGTGACACGCGTCTTTGTTATTTTAAGTGCGCACAGAACCTTTAGATAAAACATAATTAAAGTCACGTATATTCGAAATTTTGATAAGGAAATACGTTTTGAACAGAAATTGAACGTAGCGAATCCATACAAACATATGGATCTGTTTCGGGATTTTCAGTTTAGAATTTTTTAAACGGGATTCTGTAAAGGATTTTGATATGTAAATTATAATCAAATTATTACATACTACATATACATGTAAAAAAAGAAATTATTTTATTTTTTTCTAATGATTTGAACATTTGATGTACTCAAAAACAACTCGTGTACTTCTTTGTTATCGTATTACATAAAAATTAAAGTTGTGTAATCAGTTATGTCGCCCAAAAAAACAATTTTACAACTATACAATATACCTGCCCTAGAGATGTTGGTTTCCCCCACCCTGACCAAATTATCTGTGACCCCGTAGACCACTAATGTCTACAATTTAAATAATGTGTCCCGATAATTTTCCCAAACAACCTCATTCATTACACTCAAACTCGTTATGTCAATTACGTGACTAGACTAGCTTTTGTTCTCGGGTTTGGCTAATTCTTACACGGTATGGTGTAACTATTATTTTCAAAATATTTGGAAATAGCTTACAGCAATTGTTATATGTAATAATGTTGCTACCTTATAATATTTACGTTGAAGGAACAAACAGAAAAATAAATTCCTATTTCTAATGCTATCATAATACATATATACTCGTGTACCAATAGCCAATGATATAAGGTAATAAGGACACGTCGCCATTCTGAGGCTGCGACCTCAAGCCGTTCACTAAAATTTCCATTCTCCAAAACGGAATACAACGGTGGAAACTTTAAGTAGTAGCTGTAACTAAAATGGTTACAAGCAACGACATTATCATATTTATTTCTGTTAGGAAGATACCAAAAACGTTAATGTTGCGTTGCAGATGTGAAACTGCTATCTTCACCCTTGTGCTTACGAGTGCCTTATCCTTCTGACTGGAACACGAGAAGGGTAAAAACTTTTTTTTTATATGGTTTTATGACAGCCAATAAGCGTCACTGGTGACGGGTGAGTCGCTATCTCACGAGTAAGCTTGACTGTCATTATTGCCTGCACTAGTGGAACAATCCAGTAATCTGAATTACTACAATCGGGCGATGGGTTTGTCATATCCCAAAGCCAAAATTTATCTTTTACATTTACATTTGCAATGTGACAAAAAATTTCTTACCTAATAAGTAATGGAATTGTGTCATAATTTGTTAATATACTAATTTTTGTCGATTTTTTTGCCCCGAATGTACATCTTTATGTACCTTAGTGCATGTACTACATTTTGTATATGATCATGTACTTGTAATCTTTATATATATTTATGAATCTCAATAATAATAACACTCAGTTAATTTGTAGTCACCACGACTGATATGCGTTCCCCTTCTCCAAGCTAAGGCAATGTATGTAATTTAATTAGTCTGTTAGCATAGTTGTATGTAGCGTTTAAATAAAAAAAAATGACAGGAACACTTCGATCGCAGACCCTACCAGAATAGCGAGACATAAGATAAACAATATTTTATTACACACATCAAAGTAATATTCTGTATCAAACTAGTGGCATAAATAAAGCAACAAAATTTATCGAAACCCATTGCTCCTCTTTACCTATCGCAGCGGGATGGTTATGGAGCAAAGTTGAAAAGCCGGTACACTTACAAACATACAAATACAGTTCAAAATTAGATAGTACTCCTTAGTGGCGACGTCGCTAGAGCTAGACTCGCGCGACAACATGCTATCTATCACAGAGATAATGTAGCAGTGGTATAATGTACGCTATTTATAACGTATTGTGTTTTGATTGCGACGTCAGTTCGCAGACTAGCATTCGACGGATGATAGTTGTATGAGAATAGGAAATGGTTATGTCTCCAGATTTGAGCCGAATCTCAAGCTTTCGCTACGTTTGGCAAGTTTATTGTCTTTGAATTCTATTTCGAGTGGAAAACCTTTGGACGATGTGTTTGTGATTTAGGGTTCCCTTTGTACCAAAAGCAAATTTGTGAAGTATAGGAAAGCGGTATTATTACTAATACTCGCCGCCTAAAAACACCAAACTTAGAAATATTGTATTACCAATCTGGTCCACAGATCTGTCACGACAGTAAAAAGCACTGAAGTTATATCGGGAGCAACAGTTAAGGCGGTACACAAATAAAATAAGGCGGTGTAGGAGTGTGACGACTCCATCGCCTGCTGTAAGGTTTATTTTTGACACTTGTGCAGTCTATGCTACCATAGGCATTGTCGCCGTAACTTAAAATTTTAATATTTTCATGCCCGGTTTGGACGGCAAGGTATCACAACAAACTTTCAGATGAACGGTACATTGAAGTTTCGTTGTTAAGCTCTCGGGCTGAACGTTCTCCTTGGAGTTCTCCAATGCATCTTTTACATTCCAGGTGTCCATACGCAACGTGTGTTTACATCCTAATATTTTTTCAAAAAATAGAGGACAACCCAACTTGACAATATTACGCCAATACATAAACAAAATACACAAAAGAAAAACAATCCTATACAATATTGACATTGATCACAAAACCGATAGCAAACGAAACGTATATTTTTTAAAGATTTTATCAATTTCATATTTACTGTTTGTTCTGCCTCTAAATTCCATATAGTACTCCCCACAAAGAGAACTGAGCAAGTATCATTTTAGATCGAACACGTGATAACAGCTATAAGAACACCCCTATTATTTGATACAATAAAAGTGAAGTGCCGACATATTCGGCATTCTGCTGCAAAATTGCTCTACGTATGATTGACCAAACTGACATCTGTGTTGACGAAAACATTGAAACCTATCAAGGACGTGATAAAGTTCAAATTTGTATAACAGATTCAGAAGTTAATGAACGATTTGGGGTGACATGACAGGCATATCACTCGTACAGTAAAGGTCGGTAGGCAAGCAGATACGTACTAATGGTGATTGAGAAAAATATAGCACGAGCACCGAAATCATTCGTGGTTATATCTTCATGAATATTGAAGATATATCTGCGATATTTTTATTTGATTACGCTTTTAGTTGAAGCGGTGCGATAATGGACGTCGTTATATTTGCAGATACATTTATAAATGAAAATTTATTTTATATTGTGTTTCCCGAAAAATTTGAAAAGGGATGTTATGAGAGTGCTAATAAATGAATTGTTATAACAGTGTGTGTTCACACGCATCATTTTTTAATTTTCGTGTTTAATATTTTATTAAAAAACATGTGTTTACTCACTGTATTCTTATATATTAGGAGCCTTCTATCTTTCATCTTTGAATCGCCAGACTGAAGCTAAATTTATTTTAAACATCGTAAAACGAATAACGAGATTTTACTGTATTAATATCTCGGAATAGATTTTTGACAATTTTTTGTCATATTCTAAACAAAGTGAGTTCACATAATATTATTTTTATAGTTGTATATCTGTCTTTGTGGCAGAAGTTTGTATTTTTTAATTAAGTACAATGTGACTAGACGAGATACTATAAACACTGCGACCTCTGAGTTGAGTCTGTAATCAAAATTTAAAAAGGTTCAAGTAATGTAACTGATACAATGGTAATGAAATTCTTTAACCCTTTCTAAATCTTGTAAATTCGTGTATTAATTACCAGATTGTTCACGCACACGACGTTGTCCAACCCTCCCTTCTGCTAGTTGACTGAATATTAATAATGCGAGGGTAATATTCGACGATTAATGTTTAGTGTCATCTGAGTGAATGGTATTCTCAAATCATCCTTTTGCATTTAGATGGTAGAGCCCTACACCGAGTTGCCTGGATTAGTTTTACCTTTCTAATTTTTACACTCCTTTTACCACTATAACGCTTGAATTGGACGGTGGGGGTATCTTAAAAGTAAGTAAGTTGTCACTGCCCAGGACTAAAGCGTTCAAAGACTAATTTGTTAAAATTAAAATATGGTACCTGAGGTGCCAGTACAGAGGTTTACATACATATATTTGCAAAATTTTGGTTTGTAACATCCATAGGCGGCACACTTCATACACCGGCTTTCACCAGGCCACCGAAGTTAAGCAATATCATGAGCGATCATTGTTTTGATGGCCTGTGGATGCTGCGTGATGTTGGATTTTTGAGTTTTACCATACTTGTCACATTTTTACGTTTTACTACTAAAATAATTGCTAATGTTATGAAACGTGCTATTCTAAGAAATATACTTAACGGAATAAAATATTTTAATCTACCAACGTCGGTGTGATCAAATATGTTTAGTAAATAGCACCCTGCCATTTGGGAGGGTGAATACATTACGGATTCCAATCCAAAAGTGTCCACCCCAATACCAGCGGACAGACTGACAAACGTACCGTAATTGTATTAGTGTGTGATTATTTCCTATTAGTTATATGATAAACAATTTGACACGAGCTTAGGGTATTGGGGATTTCATTTGATCTTGGGATAAGTTGATTTAGAAAGTTACTCTTTATTTCTTTATGATCTAAAACCAAAAACCAAAAAAACTGGACACATCTCCAAAATAAGTCATGAATAGTAAGACAAGCCAATCTAATCCTACAATGTATCATATTGTTAGGTATATCTAGGTATAGAGTGCATTGTAGTGGTATTCTCTCGTGTTGGCCCGAACACGAACCTAGGAACTTAAATAGTAAGCGTTGGCATTAACTAGGTAAGTTCGCTTAACTTGATTGAGGCCAGCAAGTCAAAACAAGCTTTTTTTATTTTTTTAGTAATAACCATTACGTCCAGTTTAGGATAGAACATAATAACCACAGTGTTCGAAAGGTTGACTGATAAATTTATTTAATTTATTACCAACGTCCGTATCACAAAACACATATTCTCGTTTAATCGACGAAATTAAGTAACGTTAAACGTGGAGTGCCTAGGTACTAAATTATTTTTATTTTCTGTCTAAACGCTTTCTTTACTAAACTACCAATTGGGTTACTACAAACCTAATAACCTTTGTTCGACTTTACAAATATGTATAGTATACTCATTTCTTATTAAAGTCATTAAAATTTTAGAACTAGATAAAATCTGCCCGTATGAACGTTACACATTAATATGTACCACAAAGTATCAATTACGAAGTTAATAACCATTTAAGTCACAAAACATCCTAATCTATCTTCTAATTAATTATTTTGACAAGTTTTTATTACAGTTATAATAATATGGCGGCAGTGAGTGCTTGTTCTGTTAAAAGACTAGCGATATTACATCACTACGTACCTAGTACTCGTATAAAATAAAGTCGCTTTCCGCTGTTTGTTCCTATCTGTGTTTATATGTTTAAAAAAAATCGCAACGGATTTTAATATGTTTTTTTTAAGTAGATCGAGTCATTCCCGATGAAAGTTATTTACACATAAGTTAGTCCACCGGTGGGAAGCCGGACATTCCCGGCTGTCTGCTAGTTTGTTTAAGTAAAAATATGTAATCGATAGGGCTCGCAGACGTGATTTTCGAAAGATAGAAAATTATTAGTTATACGTTACAAAATAAAAATAAAAACTAAAACAAAAGTTAAGAAAATAAAGACAAGTAAAAAAGAAATAAAGAAAGATAGAAAATTATTTATTAGCGGAATTTGTGTGTAATTGAGATGTTACAATAATATTTAAGTAGGTATGTCAACATATTCTACCATATTTTAGTGTGCAAATATTTTAAAAAAAAGTAGGTATTGAAAACAAAATATCTACTCGACTGCATTAAAATACATGAAATTATAGAAAAAGACTTAATATAATATAATAAGAAAAGTCAAGCTCCGCTGGTTTTTTTGGCATTTGGCACTCAATAGTTTTTGCCTACCACGTAGGGGACTCGAAGTGAAGATATGTATGTATGTATTTAAACAATGTATAAATTTGTGTTTCTCGACGACACGGTAAGGCAAAGTCGGGTAAATACACAAAATATGCATTGCAGTTGGGACCACGGCCAACTTCCCTGTTTGTTGTGTTTTCAACCACTGTTTGTCTTTGCACACCTTTGGAAACCTAGCTTAAAAAATCATTCAAAATTATAAGGAAATTACTCGAAACTCAAATACTTATACAAAAAGTATAGTCGAAATAAAAGCTTACCCCTTTCAGAAGTTGTTTTAGTGATTTTTAAAAATAATAAACACTTTTTTTCCGACGTCATAACTAGAATTCGGGAAGATTCTACGACACATTTAGAAAACTTTTTATTATAATGTTTATAAAGTAAAATATTTTATGGAGCGGTTCAGATGAAAAACATTTACATATTGCTTACAACAAGACGTGAAGGTCAAGTGAAATACCAGGATACTCTAAGATTTTCCCTCATGGGAGCACACACCAGCTCACCGATACAAATTACCTTTTAAAACCAACAAAAGTACCAATTCCTTCTATGGAAAGTTCCAAAATACCTCACGAAGATAAATAAACCTTACGGATATATTATCAAACCAAAACTCGAAGTATCTTCGTACACAAGAAACCTTACCCAATATAAATAATCGTCTTATCGTTACGAAACCAACAAAACAATAGTTCTCAATGAAACTAAATCGGATAGATAAACAAGGCAAAACCAACTACTATACAGCCTTTACAAGGGTGCTGAGGACATGATATCGGAATCACCATCATCACCACATCACCTCCTGCACACACACCATAATCACTACATCACCTGGAGTATGGAAAAATGTGCTGTCGATGAAATCAAGACCGTCTTCATCGCACGAAACACTGGCGACCCTGAGTCAAGAAAATTTAAAATAAAAAAAAATCCGATTAATAATATTTCAACTTTCTCCCTAACCACTAGTTTTGTTTATCCACCGATCCCATTCCACTTTTCTAATTTCTTGTATACCAGATAGCCGACTGACAGATAGACGACGAGCCGAATAAAAAGTTTAGCGGAACACTGAAAAAATTTAATAAAACTTGACTTTGAAGAAAAATGAGTTTGGCGGAACACCACAAAGTTTAGGGAAACTTAGAGAAAATTTTATATTTCAGTAAAAATTGTTAGTTGTTGACATTACTGACGGGTTAGCTGTCTACAAAAACAGCAGGTAACTTTTTTATGTGAGAGGACAGCGAACAAACACTCGGCTCTTCTAATGGTTCGAGCCGACCTTGGCTTATAGGCACTATAGATGTTACAGGCGCGTCGCTGCGCTGTGGCTCGAATGTCAAGCCTATTATGCAAGTATACTCCGGGCTGGAATATGACAGAATCAGTATGGCGGCAGGAATAGGTAAGGCATTGGATCCATTGTTAATATACATAGTATACCTATAAATATTAACCTGTGCTCTGCTCTCACGAGCTGCCTGGTGGAGAAGCAGATGGCATATTCTACTTAACGGACTTAGAACAATATGGGGCAACTTAATAATTGTTAACGAGACATAAGATCCCAGCCACAGCTTGGTAACGCACCTTTAACATTTTTGTTAAAATGCAAACAAGCAGATGGATTTCCTGATAGTAAGAAATTCATGCCACTAAGAGACACCAAAGGTGGTAATGGTGCGTTGCCCGCCTGAAGCTAGAATGTAAGGTCTCGAGAAAAAGTAAATTTTACGGCTAACTTATCCTCCAAACCGGAATTCGTTATCAGCACTAATGTTTATGGTGGCTGGACTGGGAAAAGCGGTGGTGCCAATGCAGACGAGTTGCTGTTAAAACACAACCACCTAGTCAGATATCTTTTTTTATAGAAAAGGAGGTAAACGAGCAAGTGGGTCACCTGATGGAAAGTGATCACCTCTGCTCACGGTTATCCGCAACACCAGGAGTATCACAGATGCGTTGCCGACCTTTAAGGAATGAGTACGCTCTTTTATCGAAAGTTCCTAAGTCATACTCGTTTGGGAATACCGCTCTTGGTAACTGATTCCACAAAGGTGTTATATGGGGTAAAAAAATGTCTTCGGAATCGCACAGCTGTAGATCGCCACGCATTGAGATGATGCTCATGATACCTTAAGCTCTGACGCGATGTCCGAAGGTGGAAATCAGCGGCTGGAATTAAACCAAACAACTCTTCAGAGCATTCCCCATGATAGATGCGGTAGAGAACACTGAGTGACCCAACATCTCTACGCAACGCCAAGGAATCAAGCCGATTGATAATTGCCCAGTCATTGATTCACAGTGTTAGTGTCGGTTAGTCTATACTCACCTTTTACAAGAAGTCTGGCAAGAAACCAAATGGTTTATTCTGCTAAGGAGTGTAATACCCAGAATTAATATAGCTACATTGGCCTAACTATAATGTTATAGAACTTCGTCCAAAAATTATAGCGAAGAACATCGCAGCGTAAGAATATCATGTTTAAAAACCTCATGTAAGTACCTATGAAATTATTACAATATTAATTGTGAATTAAAATGTGATGAAACAAACCTGATTGTTCCACTTTATTTTTTTACCATTAATTATTATAATGACTCAAGATCATTCACTTAATTACATGATTTTTATAATAACACTGTCCAATTTTAAGCTGAAGTTCAATAATTGCAATAGCTAGACTACAAATATCTAACTTCTGTCATAAAAAGATGGTAGTAAAATAAACACCTGACACTGGCATAGCAATATAAACGTTTATATAGCTGAGTTTCGCCGTAGAACACTAGATGGCGCTGAACGCAACGGGCTAGTTTTTAATTAGAAGGTTACCTTCTAATATAAATATTATTGTAAGGTAACTATGATCCTACTCGTTCGCATTGCCAATATAGAGTACATTAAATGTATGGTTAGCTACTAGCTCGTCGCTTCGTAAGGGAAAACACGACATGTTAATTTACTGCAATACCATAATATAGTAAATAATAATTGTTAATAACGTTTCCAGATCAAAATTTCGAAACATTCCACAAACAATATTCATTAAAATATGTTACCTGTCATTAGTTATATGGTCACTCATCTTGCTCATTTTTTTTTAACATCAAAATAATAAATAAATATCTTTGGACAAGTTACACAAATTGAATCTAACCCCAAAGTAGGCAAACTATATGCTTGTCGTATGGGTGTTGGTCAACGATTCTAATACGAGTATATAGAAATACTTCAATAGATATCAGAAAAAAAATAATAAACACCCAGACCTGGAAACGCTGATATCTAAATGTTCATCACACATGCCTGCCCTCGTCGGGAATCAAAACCGACCCTCGCGGTTGGTCGGTGTAGTAAGGTTTATACGCTAGCCACTCGACCAACGACGTCAAGACTAATCTACGAGTACTTCGTAATCGAGTGCCAAATACAACTGATATTGACAAGACTATCGCAATAGTTAATCAAGTAACGCTATCGGTAATTAGTTCGGCCGGTTAATAGTTGCTAATTAGACAACCTTATCGGTGAAGCAGTACTAATGCGAATGTCTGATATTGTGATTAATTATTAATCACATTAATGTACGAAGACCCGCTTTTAATCATAATTACGCCCATAGATCTATGTTTCGGCTAGTTGTGTGTGCCCTGGTTGTGCCTCTGCCTACTACTTCGGGGATAAGGGCGTAAAGATTATTTTTTAGGTACAACGAAAAATATAATGATTGTCAAATGTTGAGGTTACCAGTGATTTAACTCAATTAAGTAACATACGAGTTTAACAATGTACCTCAAGAACAGCTGCGGCCGCGTGTTCGTGTTGTGTAGTCTAGCAATAACAATTCAACGCGGGAAAAGTGGCAAACAATACTTATAGCTTTGACGTGTTTTTACATACGTGAGTTTTAGGATAACATTTAGAAAAATAGAAAATAGACCGTTTTATTATTTCCCAAACTATTACTAGATATGCAGAGCGCAGTTTGCTGAGTACTAATATATTCTATATCTATGAAACTTACTTACCTACTTTGCCACTTCTGCATGTGTCAAAGAGTTTAATTCGCTTTAAAAAAATTAATTACATGAAAACATCATAAGTAAACTACACCTATACGTAGGTAGTAAATTTCATGAAAATTTAAATTATTACCAAATATCTCTTTTATTTTTGTAAATTAAAATATTTTAAGCATAAAAACAAATATAGCACAGTCATTAGCCACTTCAGGTAAATTTGCCATATGAAAATAAAAATGTAAATTTTTGAGTTTATGCTGTTAAAAAGTAACATATTTGCACTCTTTCTGTAACCCGTATAACAAAAGTGAAACTTTTTAATATTTGGCCCTGGCAATTTAATGGTCTTGGATCCTAACCTAAGTCGACCTTCACCGAGCTAATAATAGAATAAAATGCATTTTATAATAAATGTAACAACCTATATTAGGACCGATTTCTTGTAGGCAACCCTGTATCAATGTGTTCACAATAAAACAGCGCTTAAGTTGATATAAAATTTATTCTATTATCTAATCAGTGAAAGTAACTGATATCAACATATCTGCTTATACCCGGCAATTCAGTAGATTGTCCAGGTAAATAATAGACAACCCAACGTCTGCAAATTCTATATGTTTTATATTTTACGTCAGAATAATATTTTTCTTATTATCATGATGTTGCAACATTTCATGTAAAATCATTTTTTTTTAAATAATTAAAAATATTTTGTCTAGGATTTTTTTGGCAACCCATTTTTAATATATTCTGTGATATACTAGATTTATTATAAAATAAAAAATATTTTGTCCAGGATTTTTTTGGCAACCCATTTTTAATATATTCTGTGATATACTATATTTATTATAAAATAAAAAATATTTTGTCCAGGATTTTTTGGCAACCCATTTTTAATATATTCTGTGATATACTAGATTTATTATAAAATAAATTTTATTCTATTATCACCTCGGTGTTCGGATCTTCTATAACTCTCTAAGGAGGTGGCAAATTCACCAACATTTTCAAAATATTTCATAGTAAGAAAAAGTTAGGGTTAAAATTATTAGCAGAAAAAAATATGTACAAAAACATAATCAACAATTCAATTTCTATAGTTCGTTAAGTCGATAGATGCCTGCCTACATCTTATTTAACTTCCAGTTAGTTCCTTAACTTGAAGTAAATATTTTACGTAATAAAATAAACGTAGTATAATTTAGCTATTTATTCTAAAGCAAAGTAAGTCTTTATTTATTTTTTAACGATTTAAATAATAATAAATCCCTGGACAAGTCACACAAATTGGATCTAACATCAAAGTAAGCAAATTATATGCTTGTGTTATGGGTGTTAGTCAACGATACTAATACATAGAAATACTTAAATAGATACTAGAATAAATTTAATAAACACCCAGACCCGGAAATGCAGACATCTAAATGTTCATCACACAAATGCCTGCCCCCTTCGGGAATCGAACCCGAGCCTCGCGGTTGGTCAATGTAGTTAGGCGACTAATCTAGTCACTCGACCAACGAGGCAGTCAAATAAATAATAAAATAATAAAAACAAAAAAATCAATAATAAAAATAATAAATAAAAATAAAGATACATCCGAACATAATTCAGCATAATCAGTCTCTAATGTTTACATGGCAGTCAGATACATATACAAATATGTACCTATCTATATATTATAACAAGTCATACTATAAAAACATGTAAGAAACTATTGTGAAATTGTAACGCTCCACAGTATTTACGCAAATACCTAAATCACTTCACATGTTTAATTATACTAACCGAAAACAAAATATAATTTTTAAATTACCCACCACCCTGTGTACCTTATGTAAAACAACCTACATTCAAGCACATGCACTATGTATTTGATATCTGTGAACCTACCTACTTTTGTTATAAGTAGGTACTCCCAGTGACAATTTAATTAAAATATTCATATTTTTTTGTGGCAGCCCTAACCTCCAACAAAACATGGCAAAGTCACCATCACGGACGTTGTGATTAGGGTTGTTGAATTGACCAACACCAATTCTGAACTACATGTGGCTTGTAGCACAGTAAATCAGCTTTTATTTAGCTAAAGATGATTATGCTAACTGAATGTCAAAAAAGTACTTCCGTAGGCCATATGTTTGTTTTGGTAAAAGTTCCGGACCACTAAGTTTTACGCCACCAACATTTGAAAAAAGTAACCGCCGAAAATGAAACCTCAAAACAAGCTGGGTTGCTACATCTCATTAGGTAGGTATTGCCAATTAACTCATAAATTTTACTATAAAGGCATACAAATATGACAAAAAACTGTTATTAAGATGTTACTACACATTTTCTTTCAAAAGTTGGCTATAGAAAACTTAGCAGCCGTTGGCAAAGCTAGCAGGTAATATAATGTACTCGTATATAAAAACTAATCTCCATTTCGCCAGGTTAGTAATCGCATCCCACCTGCACGGATGCATCAATTTTTCTATTTCTTTTTTTGTTGTGTTAGTTATTGTCAGGAGAAAGTTGTTATGAGAAGAAAAACCTTGGCAAGTTTGTCGGTCTATGCGAGTCTTCAATAGAAGACATTTGTTGTGCTAGTCCTGCAACGGCATGTTTTGACATTTGGCCACTTCGCTTTTTTCTGACTCCGTAACTTCAGTGTCACTATCGTGTTGTGGACTGATAGCCAGTAAGCTAACATATTGTATAATCCTCCAAACCCAATTCTCTCGTTGGTATCGCACCGCTCAAATGTGAGCTCGTCGCGACGTTTATAATTGTCATTATTTCCATCTACATGACGTGTGGATTATTACATTGAAAAGGCATAGATTGAAACAACTACTATAACACTTGCACTTTATGAAAAAGAAAACCGAAAAAAACAATGTTGGTGGGGTCGGTTAGTTTATTATAATAATTAATTGTTTAAAAACCTTATATATCTAGCTGAACTAAAAAGTATAATTAATTTGCTATAAATTCTAATAAAATAATACTTAAGTGATTAACAAAAAACGAATTAATAATTTAGCATTCAGCTTGATACAGAAATGCCCTTTTTGGTTTTTAAAACATCAATATTATAATAATTATTATACAGGGTGTCAGGCGCGTGGTTGGTCAAACGACAATTGTGAAAAGTAGGCATTACCATTAGTGAACACTTTTGGGAAAAGTGGATGTTATTAAAGAGTGTTATTAGTGAAAGTAGGGGAAAATATATATTTATTTTCCCATACTTTCAACTTTTGTGTAATATTTATTTGTTAAAATAATTGAAATTTGGTTTAAATAATATCCTTAAAGACTAAAAAAATATTGTGTTTGACTGAACATTTTTGCCTTATTGCTAACTAGCATCCACCAGCGGATTTGCCCACTTTTCAATATATTTTTTTATAAATTGCAGTTCATGTTATTGTGATGTAGAAATTATGTTCCTGTAAAGTTTCATCTGAATCCGTTCAGTAGTCTGTGCTTATAAGGGTACCTTACAAACATCCATCCAACCTATTCTCACAAACTTTTGCATTTGAATGTACCAGAGTGATAATTAACAATTTTATTTGTTAAAATATAGATACTTACTTGACTCTACTTGAACGAGTTTCAAATATGTATTAGATTTACAGTTTTCTTAAATATTTTAAATTTACATGGTTCTTTTAGTATATTTAAAGAGAGAGAAAGTTTTTAGTAGACCTAAAGGTCAGAGAAAACAACTACAAATTCTAGTCCCTTAAAGGTCTTAGCAAATTATAGAACTACCTCTTAAAACTCAATTAAATTCAAACACTCGCATTCTCTCCGGGCTTCTACATGAATATGGATGGTCGTAATACCGTAATGTTGGATGACCAAATTTGACGGGGCAAGTTTCAATAGCGCCTAAAAACCAAAAACACCACCCATAGGACCTCTTTGCATAAATACTCTCAAACATAAAATCTTACGACGATTTCTAAACAATTTCTATATACGTTATGAAAGCTTTTGACAAGGAATTGTCGTTTTTATTGTTATAGAAATAAAGTTTAAACTTTCAAGATCTATTTGATAAACTAACTTTGTTTTGTGATACTAAAATCATTACACTTTAACTACTAAATCTACTACGAAATTCATATGAAATGATTTTCAAAACACAAACGCAATTTGCAGTTCATTGCGTAATTTCTATGTACAAAATTTGGCTTAAATTAAGAAACAGCACGTAATGTATATATCACAATGCGAATAAATCGCTTTTGATACATCGAAGAATGTCATAATCAATTGTAGGATGGCCTCCCGTTTAAATTAAACAGGACAATGGTCAACAGTGGGTGTAACGGCGCTGATCCTAAGTTATGTGAGGATTAGCTCTATCTTAATATTGGGTACATTAACGAGCTCGAGATACGGGTGTGATTGAGTTAATGAAATGGTCTGAATATTGTGGACGGAGGTTTGTATCTATATCAAACGTTTCCCGAAGGAATTAAGTACATTTCCTAACTGTATTGTAGGTGTTTTGAATTTATATGGTATTTATTTGTGGGACTAGACGACAAATTAGCAGACGGATTACCTGATGGTAAAAACTACATTCACGGGAATGGTGTATTGCTAATGTAGGTCTGAGATATTACAAACTGATCGGTAGCAACATACACGCACTGCATATTGTGCACA
Organism: Calephelis nemesis; assembly: GCA_002245505.1. Taxonomy (NCBI): domain Eukaryota; kingdom Metazoa; phylum Arthropoda; class Insecta; order Lepidoptera; family Riodinidae; genus Calephelis; species Calephelis nemesis. The sequence continues at coordinate 84,293 of NJDD01005364.1, forward strand.
TAAAGTATCCGGGACCAAAACTTCGAATTTTATAATAACACAGTTTGTATGACAAAAAATAAAGCTGGTGTTCATTCAACTCTCCTCACATTAGAATCTTTTCCATTTTGTTTTAATTAGGAAGGCTGTCATCAAAACAAGGCTTAGATATTTATAATGGTTATAAATGTATTTTTATTGTTAAAGAAATCCATCATCTTGAGCGAAGAACCACCAGCATCCGCAATCCATACATACATACATATCTTCACGCCAATTCCCCTTACGAGTTAGGCAGAGAGTATCGAGTGCCAGATCTCAAGATTGTGACAAAACTGTCTTTGCTTCCTTCACATTCATTACCCTTTAAATACAAACACGCCGGTTTCGGAGACTCTTGACACCAACCTCGGATAATATCCGATTGATCTGATCGTGGAATGTCAGCCTTGGTCTCCCCGGGTACCTACATCTATCCACATTCGCATTGTATATCAGCTTTGTCAATCTTTCATCTGTCATTCTTTCCACATGACCGAACCAGCGGAGCATGCCCTTTCGCATTTTAACACCAACACTTGCTTCTAATCCTACTCCTTCTCGGATCTCATTGTTACGAATGCGGTCAGCAAGCGTTACACCACAGATTTTCCGTAGTGCTCTTATTTCGACCGCATTTGTCCTACTTTCATGCTCTTTCTGACATACCCAACTCTCGCTTCCATACAATTACGTTGGGATAAGCACAGAATTATGCAAAGCGAGTCTATCTTTTTGACTCAAAACCTCGCTTTGGAATAGCTTACCCAACGCTATATTCACACTATTCCCTGCCCTCACTCTCCTCTCTACATCCGGGATGTACCTTCCATCCTTGCTAAAAGCACAACTAAGATATACAATTTCATTCACTTGTTCTAGCACTACATCATCAACCAAAACTCTTACATCCGTTCTGGCTACGTTTCTTTCAAACACCATTATTTTGGTTTTTATCGCCTCTGTGGTCTAGCGGTTCAGTTGTTCGACTTGACTGCATGAGGTCCTGGATTCGAATCCCGGGTCGGGCAACAAAAGAAAATTGGGTTTTTCCAATTTTCTAATAAAAATAATGTGGCTCGGGATAGGATACGTGCCCGGTTGGCGATAGGCTTGCCACCTATCACATTGTGGGACTGAGTATCGGCTAGTCGTGGGTACCCTGGTTGTGCCTCTGCCTACGTCTTCGGGGATATTGGCGTGAAGATAGTTTTTTAGTTTTTTTATTTTTTTATTTTGGTTTTCATCGCAGTCAAATGTAAGCCCCTCTCTTTACAATCTCCTTTCATAACTGAAACCAGTGTCTGCAGCTCAGATGGTGTAGAGCCCAAAAGTACAGCGTCATCTGCATAAAGCAGGCAGTTCACCAATTGGTCACCACTTGATAAACAAGCGAGATGACAACACACATCCCTGCTTGACGCCAATATTAACATTAAACCAAGCACGCATGCTTTACAGTCTAAACACATTGACTGCACCGCCACGCAGCAGGGACCCGACTATCCCATAATCTGGCAAAATTTTCCTAAGTTTCTTACGTACAACCCTATCAAACGCTTTTTCGAGATCCACAAAATCGCAGAAAACCCTCTGACTCACAGCCAGATGCTTCTCTACAATGTTGCGGAGCGAAAACAGCTGATCCGTACATCCTCTTCCATACAACCCAGTTACATGTGGCTATTACATAAGATAATTATAACTTATTTTAACTACAAAATAATAAAATTTTAAGATTTCCCTTAGTGGCAGAACCCATCGAAGGGTCGCCGGTGTTGGTGTCTACCGAGTGCCGATTCTCCCTGCCGCAGCCGCTCTAACGTTAGAGCTTGCCGTCGATGTATATATGTATTACTGGTTTGAAGGGTATCGTTTGTGCCCTTAAAGAAGAGGCACCTCAGTCGCAGTTTGTATCAGAAATCTGTCTGATTGTTTGCTTTTTATAACAGCTATTCCTGTTAAATTTAAAAACATCTAAAAGAATCCACAGCTCACCTTTTTTTTTTGGTATATGTGCACTGTGCAGTGTTCGCCATTTTAAACTTCTAAAGAAAATGAGGAAAGTTATAAGTTTGAGGTATATGTGTGTATATGTCTTTGGTACCATAACTGTTGAACGGATAGATTGATATTGATGTGGATTTTTTGTTATTATGCTAACGTGTTCTAAATGGTGATATCGGTTTTGTGGGTGATTATTATTTTTTTATTTTTATTTTAGGATTACTTTTATGAGTAATGGTAAACTTTAATAAAATAACAGTCATAAGTGGAAGATTTAGACAAAGACTCGCCCAGTCTACCTTACTTATTCCTGTCTCAAAAATCCCAGTGTTTGCCACTATCATGTTCCAAATGGCACGATAAAGTAGCTGGTAAACCTAGTTGCATAGAAGTCTGGTACACCCCGTCTTCAAGTTAAGCTCGCACCAATATCATTTTTAACGTACATAGTCCATGCGTATTTAATTATGGAATTTAGTTTGTTTTCTACTACAATTAAAAGATTACAATGTCAAAATCTATGTGTCCCCTTTTGCAAGAACAGACAATACGGGGGCTTCAACAATATAAAATATAGAACAGATACAAATGTAGATCATTCATAATCCATTGTCTGATGACAACTTTCTTCTGAATGTAATATTCGACCTTTTCTTCTTGTGTATAAAGATGAAATTACATTATATAAAATATGTGATTGCAACTTAAGATACTGTCCTAAGTTAATATAAGAAATAACTAGTTCTTTTAAACGGTACGAAGTGATAAATGGAGAGCATATTTTATGAATAAGTGGGGAATCATTAATTTTCGGACCCTATTTTTATTTGCTTAAGCGAAAGCTAACAACTAGCAGTCGAAATTTTCAGTGACACGTTTTTCAATGGGTATAATAGGATCATGAGAGAGACACACATTTGTTGTTTCTTAGGTTTGATATTTACTTTTGGTACATATGTATGTGTGTGTCCGCATTCGTAAGGGTGAGATCCGAGAAAGAGTGAAATTGAAAAAAAGTGTTGGTGTTAAAATAAAAAAGTGTAGGCTCTGCTGGTTCGTACATGTGAAAAGAATGACAGATGAAAGATTAACAAAGCAGATATACAATGCGAATGTGATTGGATGTAGGTACGATTTTACGATCAAATCACTCGGATGTTGCCCGAGAGTGGCGTTAAGAGTCTCCAAAACCAGCGTGTTTGTATGAAAAGTGAATGTGGAGTAAGTCAGGTAAGTCTGCCAGGATCTTGAGGTTTGGCACTTGAATCTCTCTGTTTGCCCGTATGGGACTTTGCGTGAAGATATGTATGTACGTGTAATAGTATAATAATGTTTGTTTCTGTTTCCTAGTGTAAAGAATACCATCTGTCTTCTTATATGATGCCCCTTACGTTAAATGTACTGTTTTAACATAAATGGTGGTAGGTGCTGTTGGAGACAAATTATACCAAATTATGGTAGACTTAAAATTTGGTGCAATTAATATTTTACTAAAGTAACACAAAGTTATTTCTGTTCAACATATGACCGTTAACTTTATTTTAACACAACATACTCGTTAACTTGTAAATTTTAGTACATTCCAGTCTATTCGCCCAATAGGAAGTTTTATTCAGTGACAAAGCAAAAGCAGCTGCTAAAAACGTTCTGTCCAAAGCTAATCGCTATTTTACACACCTATAGAAAGTTATTGTCTTTTTGTTCATTCCCGAACATGAATGGAGTGATGTTATACTGAACTAAGATTCAAAACACAGAATTGATAAGAAGAGCCTTTGAACAAAGTGCGGATGGCACTTTTTTTTAGATCATCCTACTAATACTATAAATGCGAAAGTTTTTATATTTGCTTGTTTGTTTGTTACTTCGTCACGTAAAAACTGCTGAATTGATTTCCATAAAGTTTGGGCCACATAGAGGCTAACTTGAATTGACACATAGGATAGCTTTCATCTCGAAAATAATATGTTTCTGTTAGACCATTCACTATGAGGGCAACACTGCGAGCAACAGCTAGTATTTTAATACATTGTATCCCTTCTTGAGTTGGTGACATTTAGTTTTAGATAATATCGAAATAAATGTATTGAGATATAATTAAAAATATGTTTGACGGCTTTGATGAGCATATATGGCTTTATTTGTAGTTCCGTGTATTTATTAAATTTACTCAGGTATCGATTTACCTTTGTATTAGTAAGTATTGTCGACTTACACTTAAAACACTATCATTTAAAAAGGTCTTTCTTCAAAGTTACACCAATTTGTATTGTATATCAAAAAATAATTATTTATTTGTAAGGAAAAAATATTAGCGACTGGTTATTATGAAATGAACTCTTTATATTATTTTAGATATTTTTAATAAATGTTTCATGAATATTCATTACTTCTTAAATATTGTTATAGATTTTAAAACGCTGTCTCCCAACTCAGAGATGATTGAAAACTCCAATTAGAATTTGTAAATGGAAGTGCAGATTATAAACTGTCACCCTCTCCGCCGAATAGAGATGTGCTGATAACTTCTATAATCCCGGATCCCGCGGTACGCTGACAAATGGCGTTAATAAGAAACCTGTCGCGGTGGGATTAGGCCGTGTTAATTACACTAGTAAGCTTTAGTGATGTTCCAAATTAATTGTTGTCGATACCTTAAGATGTACATGCACATTTGATACACTGATATACGACAGGAATATGTCTATTAACTACCAGAAACGACTGACGACTTCGTTAACGACAAGGACACAGATAGTTGTTTTCTTAATCGCAATATTATAATTTTTTTTACAATTTATGCTAAAGTGCATTACTGAAATTCATAAAAAATTTGGTCAGTTTAAGAAATTTTTCGTTAAACTCTCTTGACCTGGCATGCCAAGCAATAAAACTGATACTAGGTTTTTAGAGTTTGCTAAAAAATTTTGGTTTCGTCAGTTGATTGGCTAGTTGATTGGAAGGCGTTAACAATTTATTTTTACTTTTATTTTACAATTCTGAGATTCATACAAAATCACTAAAAAAAGATGACTACGTAAAAGATAACGTACAAAAACTTTCGGGTAGTAATCTTAGAATTAAAAAGAGCACACATCCGTTTGTAGGCTGATATCAATTAATACATCGTCTAAGATATGTTCGAACCACACCTGCCTTTGTAACAGAAGTTTTTATAACTGATAATACTTTGCCTAAAAACTCAAAATGAAGTAACTTATCTGTCGACTAAAATATCGAACAAACGGCCGCAAACACACATCACTACTCCAAAATAATTCAGTTGAGAAATTACGATGCGGTGTTGTAAGCCGATTATATTTAAAATTAAAACGGCAAAATGTGGCCCTTGATTAAAATATGTCACAATATTTAACGACAATGCAAAAGTTTTGAATTAGATTTATAAAAAACTAAATTTATATACCAATTATCAATTGTAATTAAAATCTATAAGATTAAAGCATTAAAAAAATGTTTCTTCATTAATTGAGTAAATATACATGAAAAAAATACACATTGGGCCAGCCTCTTGTATGATAGTGTGTGCAATTTCAAGAGAAAACTTATTATTACAATGAAATTGTCTGCACGCCTATTATTTTCGAAAAGGTAGGCAGACACAACCACAACTAGCTGAAGACACTAAGTCTTCAATGTGATAGGTGGCAAGCCTATAGCCAAACAAGGCGCATATTCAATCTCGGTAACTTTAATTTAATTACAAAATTGTAAATACCCAGATTTTTTCTACAATGAATAGGCGCAATGCCATATCTTTACTACGTCCCGTACGTACTCGTACTGTTACACTGGGCCTCGGGATTCAAGTTTTAATAAAAAAAATATTTGAACATTTCTATGTATATTAACTTTAAATACAAATTATAATTATTATTATAAATACAAGAACTGGCAGAACTGGTAAGGATTATAGTACGGGAGTTGTCTGGTAGGATTCTGAACGTAGACTGACTGGGTAGCGCTATGGGAATGGAAGGAGGGTCAAAAGTGCTGGTGAAGCACTTTTGAGGATTTTGTTGGCGGAGCACTGAAGTAAACCTTTTAGCCTACAGTTCAGGGTTATAACAGTACGTCCGAACTGTCGTAGCATTTCGTAACGATGGACTAATTACTCATATTATTATTTGCGATGGAATTTCGTCCTCGGTCGTTTTAAATCAACGTTATTGCTATTTCGTGAATCAAATTTTCAAAAAAGAGGACTATTTTAATTTAAGTGATCTTATTTTAGAACTTCTTGCTGGGTTGAATCTTGGATTCCTTTTGTAACGATTTCAAATATATTTTACAAATATATGTAATTATAAAATATTTATAATTTTTAAATATTTGTAAACATTAGTGGCAAGGTTACTTTTGCCTGTATGTCTAAAATTTAAAGCCCTATATTTAATTCAAGATACGTTGTTTCACCACATGTTGGTCCGGACTCTTTTGTAGAATAGACTGTCAGCTTTTCTGCCAGGCAGCTCGTAAAGGGCGAACAAAGGCCTACCGTCGCTAGCGCCGTGACGTCTTACCACTTAGATAGTAGAGTTTCGCAGCGACTTGTCCGGATTGGTACCTCCGCCTTACCTGTTCCTTTCGCCATAACATCAATGCTTGCCGTTGCCGTGTTCCGAAAAGGAGGGTAAGGTAGCCATTAAACTTATTTTTGCTCGTGGCTTGACATTGCGGCCTCAGGTTGGCAACACACCATTACCACCTTTGGAGTCCCTAGGCCGCGTGTTTATGTTTTACCGACAGGATATACGTCTGCTTGTTTGTCTTCCAGTATCATAAAAAAATAAACCATTACAAACGTTACTATAATTGTCGCTCAAATGGTGATCTTAATAGATGGTAGAGATTGTCAATAAGTTTACTTAGTTATGCCCTAATCTAACATCGTGTTCGCTTTTGTCGTGTTTTGGTTCGTCGTTGTCGTCGTTCGTCGTTCTTAAACTTCACTGTCATTGTTGTCTATAGACTATGTGTATGATTTACTTTTAGTAAATATATGCGTGGTTGTTTACCGTTTAATCCACAAAAAGTATAAAAACTTAATTAAGACAATTAAAAAAGATGATGTGCCAATTCGTTAATTATTAGTTAATATCCCCCAATATGAGGCAGAGGCACAATCAAGGAACCCACGACTAGCTGAAGACACTAAGTCCCACAATGTGATAGGTGGCAAGCCTGTCGCCATCCGGGCACATATCCAATCCCGGGCAACGTTAATTTTATTAGAAAATTGAAAATAATATGCGGTTCTCGACTTATTTATGATGCCCGACCGGGGGATCGAACCCGGGAACTCAAGAAGTCAAGTCCGACGCCGGACCGCTAGACCACAGAGACGATTGTTAATAGATTGGCCAATATAGCTGAATAAATGATGACAAATCATAACATGCTCTCTCTTTCAAAATCCCTAAACCCTTTTAGAAACAGCCAGATAAAATTGCACCTTATGACAGTAACACAACGACTAAAAGAAAACGACTGTGTAGTTATGAAGATGCGTCCACCGAGACAAATGCGTGCCATTCAAATGCCCTCAACGTCATTTGTATTGGTCAATGAGTTATTGCTTCTATTAGTTCATAAGTTACGATTGATATGGCCAACATACACCGCCACTGTTACTGCTAAATTTGAATGCAACAAGAAAATTCGACATACATATTTCACATAATAAGAGAACGTAATGTCTTTATGTAAGTTACGTTTTATTTGCACAGCTATTCTAAAAAAAAGATATTAACCTTAAATATTTATAGGTACTATTTTACTTCTTGGCTGTAAGAACTTGACGTCTATAAAGACAACGAAATATCATTGATGCGTTGCTAAATTATTGCTAAGTGTGCTAAACAAATGAGCTAGAGGAGTAAAGTATTTTCATGTTTGTGTGTTTCGTGTCGTGTCGTAATAATGAAGAAATAAAAATGTTTAACAAAAAGATTCAGTAAATAATTAAGAAAAACAAAGTATGGCCAAGCCAACAAGAGATACACAAAAACCTTTGTAATACAAGTTAATGATGTACCAAACCCAAACCAACATCCAAAAGTGATTGAAACGGCCCCTAGTAAAAACAACTCCTTCAATACACTGCGGACCCCTGTCAGCGAAACAAAACGCTTTCACAGTGAAAAATGAAATCAAGTGGACAGTACCGCCCTAACACTGTGACTTTGGACGTCGGCAAAAATATATAGTTTGAGTAATGAATAGTGTAAAAAGATTAATATTAATAGTTCACGCTTACACATATTTCTGTTTTGTAAGAAGAATCCTTAGCAAAAGATGGAAGACTACTCCCTTACTAACAAATACCAGACTTTTACCTAATTAGGCAGCACCTCATCAGTTTATGAATCTACATAATACTGTTATCGGGAAAGATTCGCATACATGTTTAAGATTCTAATTTTGAAACCCTGAATTAATTAGGGCAGTGAAACCCTCTTTGTATTATAATTATGTAACTTCGTATAATATAAATACGTATACGTATCGCCTCTGTGGTCTATTGGTTCAGTTGTTGGACTTGACTGCATGAGATCCCGGGTTCGAATCGCGGGTCGGGCAACAAAAAGAAAATTGAGTTTTTCCGATTTCCTAATAAAAAAAATGTTGCTCGGGATAGGACATGTGCCCGGTTGGCGATAGGCTTGCCACTTGTCACATTGTGAGACTTAGTGTCTTCGGCTAGTCGTGGGTGCCCTGATTGTGACTCTGCCTACCACTTCGGGGATATGGGCGTGAAGATACTCTATAAATACGTAATTTTGTTTGTATTTAATTTGTATTAAAATAATGTTTTCTTCTTTTTTTGTGAGCAATCAGCGAATAAACACCCGGGTCTCCTGACGGTAAGAGACGACCGTGGCCTTTTAATCATCATAGATATAATAAGTTTTTCTATGGCCGAGATGTTAAGACTAGAAAAAAACTACTTGTTAGATTTTGTTCAAACCAATTTTCGATGGAAGTTTACATGGTGATTTATGTCATACATGTTTATTGTTTTATCGTTCTCTTATTTTAGAAATTACTGGGGGGGGGGACATTTTTCCTCTTAGGAAACTATTCAGTTCTCACACAAAAAATTAATTTATTTGCAATCCACGATAATAGTACCATTGTGGATTGCAAATAAATGAATTAAATTGTACTGATCGAAGAACTGTTCGAAGAGTTCTTAAAGCGAGAGGTGCGTGAAGGGATCCATGTCGTCCAGCGAGATCCAGTACCTCAGAGACCGGCAACAGAGTATCCGTGAGAACTGTCACACGTTAAAAAAGGGTGCAAGCAATTTGCATTTCAGGAAACGCTTCCAGATTACAATAATCATTATCTTATAACTGCTATGTTAAAAAACATCATGTTTATGATAGCTTAACAATTTCAAACCTAAACCCAGGAGAAATACTTGTGCTATGTCCAAATTTAATTGGATGAAATTCTGTTTAAAGTTGAAAGAAACTAACGATGTTTAATTTTATATCCTACAATTTTTGCATTATACACATTTCAATACCTTCAAAATACCATGAAAATGACACAAAAATAATATAGAGTGTTACGGACAAGAGCTCTTAATTTCTCCAAAAATAAGACCATTAAGTTTATACACATTAAGCAAAGTCCACAGTCACAGTGGTAAACAGTTTCAAGCTTGACCATCCATTTATCAGAAGCACTTAACCAAATTTACATAAAATAGGAATGATTAATGCGTGCCAGTGCATGGATCATGCGTGTGTTTATTGTGCAGCTGATAAATTACACGGTAAATAGGACGCGGTGCTGCGGCGGACAAGTTTTAATCTTAGATAACGTAACGCATCCGTGGACCAACATGAATTACATTTATGGGTCGTATTTCGTTCCTGAACTAAACAACATGCTACATTTTGTGTCAATACCTACTTATTGAAAAGTTACTCTGTAGTAAGTCAAATGCCTTATCATGAAGCTGGTCAAGGGTTATGCTGCTGATTAAGGGTTCAATCATCACGACTAGCAGAATGGCAATATTCTGCGATAACCTGTATGGATTAGAATTTTAGTACTTATGTACACCATTATAAAGTCTGATTTTCATCACTGTCGTTAGAAAGGAATGGCAGAGAGTAAGCAAGAGGATACTTACTTATAATCACATTATTTGATTCATTTATTGGAATTTATTTTATTAAATTGCTTATCTGTGGAAGTTCCGCTAATATAAACGCTAAACTTAGTTTATAAGAGAGACCCTTATAACTTAGGCCCAAGAGTTTCACTGAGAACGAAAAATCAAAAAAAATGTTTAAATTCTAACAATCCCAGTATTTTTTGAAAATTTAATATATGTTAATAAACTAATATTTTATGGCCAATTTAGATTTTTTTACAATAAACTTCCCGAAATAGTATATTCTGCTAGTTGTATGTGCCCTGAAAATATCTTTGCCTGTCTATTAAATAAGGGATTGAGATAAGGGCGTGAAGATACTACTCTTTATACTTTATACTGTTATAAATGAAAGACCTTCTAAAGGACAAATTTAAAAAATGTGTCAAATTGAAGTTATTTCATGTAACGCAAAATACCATTAGCAAGTACCATTACTAAATATTTAGTAAATAAGAGAAGCACATTTCTTAAAAATATACTTAGTCGGATTATAATTCTGTCACATGTTTATTGTTAAATAATAGTATATATCGTTATCCATTAATAGTATTTATCATTTTGAAATAAATAATAACTAATAAATCATTAAAGATTTTCTTGCAGACAATTATAAAATGTAAAATATGTGTAATAACATAAATTTATTGCAATTTCAGAAGTCTTGGTTGCCGAGGACTTTGTTTCGGCGTTTCTTCACCTGTCTGGCTAAGTTGGAAAACGTTGATAGTAGTACAAGACAGATATGTTATAATGTTTCGAGGTATTATCGAGGTGCTCATTTTAACTTTTTTTTCTTAACCGGCTGGGTTTAAAAATGGTGGTAGTTTACGATAAATAGGGATAAATTAATTTACATTTTAAAATTTTTTGTGATTGATGATTCAAATAGTAATGAATAAAATAGAAAACAAATATGAAAACATAAAGTTACCTAATTAAATACTTGATTTTTATAAATATTTAAATATTAGTACACCACAGTGTGATAGAATTCGTGGAATGTTTAGGTAATTTTGTAACAACTTTTTAACAAACGTATTGTGCAAATAAATATTTTTATTTTTATTTCATATTCATTTTATAACTTTTTGATATCCAGACTTATAATTCACATTTTTACTACTCGTTTTGTGTTTTTAAAGTTATATTTGTAGAATAATTTAGCAGAACGAAATCCCTGCAAAAGAATTTGTCAAGTAGGCAAACAGTAACCTGTAAATCTAACATTAAGCCGACTCCTAAATAATGGATGAGTCTCGCATAAAAATCCACGAGGAATTATGAAGACAGCCATAATTCATTTTCATTTCGAAATCGAATTGTAATGTATGGACGCAAATAATATACGAATATGTGACAGGCTTGTAATTTAAACGTCGAATGATTTATGAAATATGTGAAAGGGTTTTTGAGCTAAACGTTGTAAAAAATGGAAAACTATAATATTATAATGCTAATCACTTTATTATCAAAATTTATTACTCACCTGTTGAGGTTAGTCAAACTGTCATGCGATTTTAGATCAGCTTTCCAGAACTGTTTGCTTTGATTGCCGCTGTTGAATCCTGATTTAGGGAATAAGGAAAGCGGGAGACTTATAAAGTCGAGTGTATTACTACTCTTGACATCCTGCTTGTCTAGAAGTGATGCACATTTTATGCGTTTGATAAATCTATCAGTTAGTAAATCTCTATCGTTTGAAATTGCATTTTAAATGACAGCATAGTAGGAGTAGATACCAAATATTAAACGTGTATACAGATTTTTTTTTGACAAATCACACTAATTGAATCTAACCCCAAAGTAAGCAAATTATATGCTTGTGTTATGGGTATTAGTCAACGATACTAATACATATAATTACTTAAATAGATACCAGAATACATATAATAAACACCCAGACCCGGAAAATGCAGACATCTAAATGTTCATCACACAAATGCCTGCCCCCGTCGGGAATCGAACCCGAGCCCCGCGGTTGGTTAGGCGTGTACGCTAGCCGCTCGACCAACGAGGCGGTCATATATAGGAAATAAAATGACTAGCGCCTATCTGCCTATATATCGTTTTAAATTCAAAAGTTTTATTGTTTGAATTTTCAAGTTGCATAACCCGGCATCAGAGCAGTCAAAATAATAGGTCAGAGCAAAAGTATTGTTCACACAATGGAAAATATTTTTAAGGTATATTTTGTTATTTATTAAAAATATGTATGTGCGGTTTTGAACGATAACTTGTAGGCATTTTGTGAGAAGTACCATGATCCCATTCCTGTAAAAATTTCGAGATTTTTGAATAAAACTAAATCTGACAGGTAATGTTTAGTGTTCTTTAAGGTTAGCTTTATGCTTCCTAAAGAGTTCTGTAAGGACCAGAACAGGTGGAAATCTGATAGAGCAAGGACAGGGTAATACGAAGGATGCATTTAAACATTCCAGCCAAGCTCTTTAAGGTTTTGAAAAAAAACTTTAAAATTTACCGAATCCTTTGTCACATACGTTCATTTCGCTTGGTTGAAAAACAATTGAAAAAGCAATTTTTTTATTTATTGCATCTTCAGAATTTAAAGATGGTCGAAGTTGTTGCATAATTATTGAATTTCGTGTTGATGTTGAGTGAAATTAGTCAATTTTGGTGGCATTTTGTATAATTTTGTTCAGTAAAAGTGCACAAATGAAATAATCATGAAGAAATTAGCGTATCGTGTACTTCCTCGTTGCCGCCAAATATCCTTACATGAGCTTGTGTAATGAGGCCGCCGCTTTACCCAAGAACCTGACATGTCTTACTAACGGCTTGTGACTGATGACTAATTATAATTAATATAAATTTGGAGCAAATTTCTACTTGACGAATGGCAAAATACTAATGTGAAGGCCAAAACTTAAAGAAAGATGAAGAAGAAGAACATTGAAAATTGTAATAAAACTAGCCAGTTGTATTTAGTAGGTAAAGCCAAAGAGGTTCTATGACTTATTAGTCATCAGACTTTTTTTTAAATAATACATTCAAAGTAAAAAAAAAAACAGTTTTGCCCCGACCTGTTACGTAACAAGTTAATAGGGTTGGGTCCAGCCATCGACCGTCGATGGGTCCAGCAGACCCATATCAAAAACCGACATAACTTAAATATAAAAAAAATACTTACATGTCGATAAAACGACTATTGTTGGCTATAGGCGTTAGCTCTATTGCCTAAAATTTTGTTTGACGGATGCAGTCTGTACGTAGTACTCTAATAATTAGTCTGTGGACTTTCACTATTACAAATTGTAAACACGATACACAATAGAAAATTTTATTTTAATTAATGTATTTAATGTAGTATATATCTACATCTTCTGTATTTTACTTCATTATTAAAAACTAATGAAAAGAGCAACGAAAAGCCTAAAAAGTATTCGTTGAAAGACTAAAAAAGATGAAGGATGTCTAGAATAAACATTTGGAAATCGTTGAAATAAAAGGTTTGGTGTGATTTGGGATTCGTTGTTACGTGATATGAGGTGTTTTAATATTTTATATTAATTCGGTTTCTTTTTCAGGTACCTAATGATACAGATATCTCTGTGTTAGTTTTTTAAAATAGTTTACGCACGACCCAAACAGATTAAAATGAAGAAGCAAACTCTACGCAGTAGAACTGGACAGCAATACAACATGCAAATTAAAGCGTCCTATAAAATAAAATACACTAACATTCGAACTAATTCTTGATCTGAGAATGATTCTAAAATTTAGAGAGTTTGTTGATTGAAATATATTTAATTGAATACTCCATAAAATTAATATATCAGTTAAGAAGACAAATGAAAGTTACTTTAAAGCCAATTCAAAATTTAAGGAATTGAGTCTATTGAAACTGATTGAGATATGGTTTTAGTGGAAGCAGTAGAATAGTAAAATTTGGCTATATACTGTTTGCAGATTGTTTTCAAAGGTTATATTATATGTATCTACTAGCTAACCCGACACATTGGTGCCGATTTTGTTGTGTCACCGCTAAATCTAAACTAACTTAAAATTTTCTAATATTAGATTAGTTTTAGAGAAATGGTATTCCATTGTCACCATAGTTCTAAAATTTCTGTCTAATTTGACAGTACTAAGACGGCAATAAATTGAATAGATAGCGGTGCTACGGAAAGTTGTGGGGTAACCCTCGCTGGCCGTATTAGTAACAGTGAGATCCGAAAAAGAGTGCGATTGCAATAAAGTGAAATTGCAGAAAATGGATAAACTGTGATGAATGTAGAGGAATCTACCGTCTGGCTACCCGGTAAGGAACTTGGCGTTAAGGTATGTATGTATGTGTCTGGTTCTTTGTTTTTGTTAGGGTAACACAAAATTATGCTGCAAGATATTTTTGTCTAACATAAAATATTAACTAAATAAATAAAATGGAGACCCGACTCACATTCATTCGAAAAGTTAAAATAAGCTTAAATTGTCAAAAAAAAGAATTGTAAGTACAACTGCATGTAACAAGATGCATTTAAAAGATTAAACTTTGCAAATGAGAGAAGCTAACGCAAGCTTTGCAAAACAGAACAAATCTGATGTGATACGCGACAAAACAGATGACGTACGTTTTTCTCATCCTCTCCCTAATACATTCAAATTTGACAATGACAAATCTCCGGTCATTTCCGGTTGCGGTTCGGATGTTCATCATTTATATTCATTCAGCTTATGTGTCGTGAGAAAAGATGGAAGATTGATTTAAAATTAAACTGTATCGCGGCTGAACTGGTCAAAAGTCCCTTACATTGTCTGGTAGCCTCCTTGTTGGTATATATAGCAGTTAAGTATCTACTCACACCGATCATTGATTTAGTTTAACTCCCGACAAGTAAAAAGAACATGAAAAAACCTTTTTTCTCGCATTCTTCTCACCAAACTCTGCCTATAATCAATATAATGGATTTACGTATATTATTAAAAACTAATAGTTACCTAATTAGTTTCTATTGCAGGATTAAAACAAAATTCTTGACATTTAATATGTAATAGGAATTTATACCCGCGGTTACGGATGCGTGGCATTATATCATTGTTCCGTAAACAGTAGTATGATATAAACTAAATACTATCAAATATATCTTGGTTGACAGTAGTTTGTTTCGCCGTTTATAATATTATCAAGTTACTCGTAGGATGGAAAATTTAGAGGGTGATAGTTTACGGAAGAATGGGGTAATCTTAATAGCACAAATAAAAAAATACTTTATAAAATAATAATGTATTTCTATGAATGTTAAAATGTTTGCACACCATAATTCTAGCATGAACATTTGGGAAACTACCTCAAAACGTTCTAAAGCATATGAGATATACAATGCGAATATGGATGGATGTATCTATCCTATCGACTTTAACCGTCTATTTTTTCACGTAATAGAATTAATTCTATTTGTCTTTTCTCATGGCCAAATAATTCTATGTGCTCTTAATTACCTATATACCGGGTTACTGGTAGCTTTCGCATAACTTTTGGCATTAGTTCATCTAAAGCAACAACAGCACCAACTGAACGGGTGGAACGAAACTCGCAGGGAGAGCTAGTAATTAATATTATGCAACTTTAGGAACAGCGTGACGATCGTGTTTTTTTCCCACATACTTTGTCATTGCTGATTTAGAGCTCATGCGTTCTGAGGTCTCCTCCACTTTTGTGTGTAATATTGTTCGCGCACCATATAACTTTATACTTTGACATAAGTAAACATACGTCATGAAATTGTATATCTCGGTTGTGCTTGTGGCGGGGATGAAAGGCACTTCGTGGATGTAGAAAGGAGAGTGTGTGCTGGGAATAGTGTGCATGGAGTACTGGGGAAGCAATTTCAAAGCGAGGTTTTGAGTCTAAATGCTAGACTCGCTTTGCATAATTCTGTGCTTATCCCAACGTTATTGTATGGAAGCGTGAGTTGAGTGTGTCAAAAAAGCATGAGAGCAGAATAAATGTGGTCGAAGTAAGAGCACTACGGAGACTCAGATGTAACGCTCGCTAATCGCATTCTTGACAGTGAGATCCGAGAAAAAGTGGAATTGAAATAACCTGTTTTTGAGTTCATAATATATTATAATTAGGTCACATTAATTTTTTACAATGGTAGAAGCGTGATAATGTTCTAAAAAATTATGTTATAGTTTTAATAGGTAAGCTAATTAAAGAAAATAGATTATATGTTATGAGTAAGTAATGCAGTGTAACAATAATAATAATAAAGCATGACAATTACGAGTATGTTTGACATTTATATGGTAGTAGGTACATACCACATAGTAGTTTTTGACACACGAAGACCCTTCATGAATTTATTATATATGATAGACAAATATACTGTTAATTCATTAAAGACAGATTTTTTTCATCAGAGGATGACGTCATATTAATACGCTCGATACTTGCAAAAAATGTGGTCCTAAATTTGTTTTTGTGTGATTTCATTTTTAGTAAAATATTTTGAAGAGTGTCAGGCAGTATGTCTGCACACATGAGAGATAGGATTAACAGCCCTATAGTGTAATATAGTGTATAATCTAGACCCTAACTCCCTAAAGCCTTGACAACTTACATTTTTTTTT